>JANAVB010030969.1:165000-172500 GCA_029216955.1 Iris pallida
TATGTAGGAGGAAGATAAGAAGATGAAAAAGAAGAATAAGAACAGCAGCCACAGCAGCAGTGCTGCAGTAGCAGCAGCAGCAGCAGACCTGGCTGCTGCCAGGCCTGAAACCCCCCCTTTGGTGGTTAGCTATAAACCCCCCCCCCCCCCCTTCATCTATATATATATATATCTATATATATATATATATATATATATATATATATATATATATATATCTATATATATATATATCTATATATATATATATATATATATATATATATATATATATGGATGGAAACGTAGAGAAGAGTAGAAGAAGATTATGGAATGAGAAGTTAGGAAATAATTAGAGATTAGCAGGAAAGATTGAAAGAAGTTAGAAGAATAGGAAAAAGGCTAGAATAGAAATAGGGGAAAACCGAGTTAGAGGGCGAAACAGAGCTCGGAGTATCGGATTGAGTTGAAACTTGGTGTGGGGCAAGAATACGTGATTTAGATTTTGCGGGTAGGCTTCCGGGTGGAAATTGGGGTCGTATGGCGACGGTATCGCGCCGTAACATTCCGTATCTTGAAATATCCAAGATACCGGCAATGGACCGTAACATGGACTAGATGTCCATTTTACTTAGGTATCTTGGTAGGTAATATATGTATAGGCTAGTACCTTACTACCCTAGGGAGCTCGGGTCAAAATACCAAGCGTAGGCAGGCTAACTTGATAGTTGCCGAAGCTAGAATTTTACCCTTTTTAAGGGTAAAATAGGATATTGGCCTACGGCCAAGATATGAGTTTTGAAGTCCAAGATGGACTTGGATATGGGTTGTAGAGGTTGGTAATAGTTAGAAATAGTCGCCTAGACCTAGTCTTGGCCCCGGTTGACCACGGTTGACTTTTTGGACCAAAAGTCAACTATGGGTCAACGCTTTACCCAAATTAGTCCCAAATTCCTCTAGACTTGTGTAGTTGACCAAAAGTCAACTATTAGTCACCATTGACCTAGGGTTGACCAGAGTTGACATAGAGTTGACCAAAGTTGACCAGGGTTGACCAGTTGACCAAAAGTCAACTGTAGGCCAACTCTTGACCCCGTTTGACTTTCTTCGACTTGTTTTGACCCGTGATGCCTGGTATGACCTAGGATTGACTTGGGTTGGCTTAGATTGACTTGATATGACTTGATTTGACCTAGATTGACTTGACAGGACTTAGTGTGACTCAGTGAGACCTAGTTTGACCTAGATTGCATATCATTCATTGTAAATCATTCCTAAACTTGTTTAAACCTAAATTAACTTACAGTATCTCATATTTAGGTCTTCTAATACCGCTCTGAGTATTGATATACCATACAGCTCAGGACAGCAGGCGAGTACATTCATTGATAGTTTTTATTGTCTTGATATTTGCTATATCCGATTCAGTCGTAGTGTCTTACTTGATTCTCAGACACGATAGTTCACGGACTAGTATTGTCGGATTCCTGTCATACGATGTCATTTTTGGATTTCTTGGGATACTGGTACTTGCTTAGTCTTGATTCTCGTACTTGTATTGACACCGATTCCTGAAGAGGACTTGCTCCCCTCTTTGGGAATCCCGCATCATGACGTACTATGTCCGGATCCGTATACTATTCGGGGAATGGGGAATATTATAGATAGTGTGATCAATGCCCACCTTGAGTTACTACTTGTATCATAGCTATACCCTTACCTCACGATGGGTATAGTCTGACCTGTGCTACTACTTGCTCCATAGCTTACCATCCCGGCCGGGCCGAGTCCACGTACTTGTAGCCGGTCGGCTGGAAGCCTAATTCTTGACCCATACCGATCACATTAGGCTATAATATTCGAAGCACATTTTATATTTACTTTTTCTGTCATATATCCTGTTCTGTTCTATATTCAGTACTTTCTCACCATGCATGATATACAGTTACTCACATGCTCTACATGCCTTTACATTGTACCTTGATTGGAGACTAAGTTCTGCTCGAGAGAAGAGTTACAACCCCGGTCCTTGTTTAGTTTAAGGGTTGTAACTCGGCTTCCGAACGGTTCCCAAGTCTTCATATATCTTTGTCGTGTAGTTCATTATACTGTCTCTTATAGAACTTGTCAATTCACATGGAACTGTTGTTAGTGTTTGTACTTGCTCATTTTCCTGACAGGATACCGTTATGATATATTAAAGATGATTCTGATGCGGACTGCTCGACCTATTATAGGATCGAGTTAGATGGAGTAGCTTTGGACCGTGGCCTTATAGTAGAGCCACTAGATTTTATACTTCTAGAGTAGTGTAGGTTAGCTAGGTTTGACTGGACTGCGATCCAGCTAGCTTATCAGACTGTAGTTCTATATTCTATTTTGATACCCTGTGATGTATATATTTGGGCTTCTATTGGACTATGCACTTATTTACTCTTTCATCTATCATATGTCTTTCCTCTGAGCTATCTACCTTAGTTTTATTCTATGATTGAAACTGTATTGTTATGTCACCTCCATTCGGAGAGTATATACTGTATAGGTACATTTTAACTGTTAGTCGTAGGTATTTACAGACGATATATACAGCATTCTACCATCGATTCTGCGGCGTAGGCTGGACGTACCCACGTGCTCGTGCCCCTCATAAGGGTGCGGGTCGTGACACGTTTTTGTGGTGGCCCACGCAGGTCCAATGTCGCAATTAGTGTGATCTCGTAATGGTGCTCGACTTAGAGTACTAATTACGAGCCTGCAATTAGGACGTAGGACTTAGGACATGATAGGAGTTTCTCAATCACACCTAGAAAATTTTTGATCTTTTGATTATCATGATTATTCACCTTGTATTAAATTAACTGTCCTTCTTTGATAATCTACTCATGTGCCATATTGATCTCTTTGTTTCAATTCGTCTCCAGGATGACGAAGACACATCCGCAGGCCTCTGGATCGAGTAGCTTGCCTGAAAGATCTGATCAGGCCGAGGAGGGGGTTCATGAGACTGCCCCAGTGATTCTACTATTCCGGAGACCCAGGCAGTTGCACAGGGAGGTCTACCACCTCCACCCCAGAGGGTTACGGGCATTCTTCCAGAGATATTGTCGCCACCACCGCTGATATCGACGGATACACATCACATTTTCCTTCTCCTTCAGCAGATGATGGAGACACAGCGGGCCCAGGCAGAGACGTCGCAGCGCCAGTCGGAGGCGTCACACCGACAGATCGAGATGCTGAGGCAGAGTATGGAGAACTCGCATCAGCTTGCCCTCGCAACAGTAGAAAGAGTGGCACCGGGTACGGTACAGGGCCCTACTGGCCAGCAGCTGTGCCAGCAGCAGTCCAGACCGGGGTCAGTGTTAGACTTTAGGAAGATGAGCTCCAGGGACTTTACAGGCACGGAGGGCATCCTTTATGCAGACGACTGGCTAGAGGATGTAGAGCGGAGCATGGAACTGGCAGAGCTTCCTAGAGCACTTTGGGTTTCGGCCGCAGCCAGCCGATTCTTTGATATTGCGCTGACATGGTACCGCACGGATCCTCGTGCGTCGGTGAGAGGGCTGACTTGGAAGAACTTCTGGAGGCTCTTCAAGGAGAAGTTCTTCCCGGACGTGGCTCTTACAGCATTGGAGGGCCAGTTCGTGGGTCTAGTTCAGGGGAACTCGTCGGTGGACGAGTATGCAGCTGAATTCTTCCGCCTTAGCAGGTTCGCTCCCGGTATGATCCAGGATGAGGGGCAGAAGGCTCGTAAGTTCCGCAGGGGACTTATTCATGCAGTGCGCACCCGCACCTCGGGTCGCCGTGACGCGACGTTCGATCAGATACTGATGGACGCGCAGATAGCAGAGGAGGACTTCGGCCTCAAGCCGAAGAGGAGCGGAGATACTATGGGGGCGAGTTCCAGTGCGGGACCAGCCAAGCGCCCCCATATTCAGTAGCAGTAGCAGCAGAGGCTATTTCAGCAGCAGCCTCTGTTGCAGATTCAGCAGGTACCGGCGCGTGTCCAGCAGCATCAGGGTCAGGGCCAGAGGCAGACCCAGCAGTGCGCCTTCTGCGAGAAGACGGGGCACAGCAGAGACGTATGCCGGAGGAGGTTAGGCGCTTGCCTATTCTACGGAGGGACCGACCACCAGCTGAAGGGCTGCCCTGCTCGGGCAGCCAAGGGAGGCCAGGACAGGGTGCAGCCAGCTAGAGGACCAGCGGTTCAGCAGAGGGGTCCTCCACTCCAGACCCAGCAGCAGCATTTTGTCCAGCACCAGAGGGGAGCACCCAGGGGCAGGGTGTTCGCTTTGGCAGCAGAGGAGGAGGCAGAGCCCGTGGGAGATGTTGTTGCAGGTCATGTTCTCCTAGATTCTTTTCCTGCTTTTGCCTTATTTGATTCTGGGGCGACCCATAGTTTTATGTCTGTTTCTTTTGGTCTGAGACACAATATCATTGCTGAATATATGGGTAGGACTTGCAAGATTATGACCGGGGGAGGTATTATCCTGGTTAATAATATTTGCAAGGGACGGAGAGTCACTCTGAGAGGCCGGGACTTGAGTGCGTGTCTGCTCGTAATGTCCCTATCGAGGTACGATATGGTACTCGGTATGGATTGGTTGAGCATACACCATGCTAGCATTGATTGTAGAGGAGACAGAGTTCTTTTTAGGACGTCGGATGAGCCAGAGATCGAGTTTGCTCGAGGAGCAGCGGAGCCGGAGGCTGGATTCTGTGGAGCTTTGTTGGCGGGGCAGGATTTGCCACATCCGTTGATTGCTGAGTTCTCGGATGTCTTTCCCGAGGAGTTGCCAGGCATACCGCCAGACAGGGACATTGAGTTCTCCATAGACTTGGTGCCGGGCGACGAGCCCATCTCGCAGCATGTCTATAGGGTGAACAACAGCGAGTTGATTGAGCTGAAGAAGCAAGTCGACGAGCTGCAGGACAAGGGGTTCATCAGATCCAGTTCTTCGTCCTGGGGAGCGCCAGTCCTGTTCATGCTGAAGAAGGACGGTACGTCCCATATGTGCATTGATTATCGGGCGCTCAACAACCTTACTATCAAGAATAAGTACCCTTTGCCGAGGATCGACGACTTGTTCGATCAGCTGAGTGGAGCAAAGGTCTTTTCGAAGATAGATTTGAGGTCCGGGTATCACCAGCTGAAGGTGAGGCGGGATGACATTCCCAAGACGGCATTTCGGACTCGGTACGGCCAGTACGAGTTTACAGTGATGCCATTTGGGTTGACCAATGCTTCCGCGGTGTTCATGAACTTGATGAACAAGGTATTCCATCAGTACCTTGACAAGTTCGTGGTGGTCTTCATAGACGATATCTTGATCTATTCGAAGACGCAGGAGGAGCATGAGGAACACTTGAGAGTTGTGTTAGAGACTCTGAGGAGGGAGCAACTCTACGGGAAGCTTTCGAAGTGTGAGTTCTTCTTAGACCAGGTAGAGTTCCTAGGTCATGTTGTGACCGAGCATGGGATTTCAGTAGACCAGAGGAAGATTTCGGCAGTGGAGTCTTAGTCTACGCCCAGTTCAGTTATCGAGGTTCGGAGCTTTCTGGGTTTGGCTGGCTATTACCGGAAGTTCGTCCAGGACTTCTCGTGGATTGCAGAGCCGATGACTAGACTCACCAGGAAGGACGTGGAGTTCGTCTGGACTGATGAGTGTCAGGCTGCATTCGATGAGCTGAAGAGGAGGTTGACTTCAGCTCCGATCCTGACTTTGCCATCTGGGTCAGGAGGGTTCTCGATCTTCAGCGATGCTTCCGGAAAGGGTTTAGGGTGTGTTCTTCAGCAGCACGGGAAGGTGATTGCCTATGCATCCAGGCAGTTGCGTCCTTATGAGAAGAACTATCCTACTCATGATCTGGATTTGGCCACGGTTATATTTGCTTTGAAGTTGTGGAAGCATTACCTGTACGGAGAGCAAGTTGAGATCTTCACAGATCACAAGAGCTTGAAGTACGTGTTCACTCAGAAGGAGTTGAACATGCGGCAGAGGCGGTGGTTAGAGCTGATGAAGGACTTCGATATATCCTTGCAGTACCATCCGGGGAAGGCCAATGTAGTTGCAGATGCCTTGAGCAGGTATCCAGTTGCTATATTCTTGACGACAGATCGTTATTTGTTGGCCGACCTGGATAGTTTAGGTATCGAGGTCATCATTCCGGACATGGAGATCCAGATGTGGGGTTTGCAGATTCAGTCTGAGCTGATGGATAGAGTCAGGTCAGCGCAGTATGATGATGATGCCCTGAGGAGCATCAGGGAGCAGGTGAGGATGGGCTTGCTTGACGATTTCTCTTTAGCCGAAGACGGGTCGTTGCGGTATGGTACTAGGCTGTGCGTTCCGCATGGAGAGCTTCGGGAGGAGGTTCTTTAGGAGGCGCATCGCTCTCAGTATTCTATGCATCCTGGAGCCAACAAGATGTATAGGGACCTGAGAGAGCACGTATGGTGGTATGGCATGAAGCGTGAGGTAGCTCAGTTTGTATCTCGTTATCTTGTGTGTCAGCAGGTGAAGGCCGAGAGGCAGAGACCATGTGGATTGCTACAGCCGCTACCCATTCTCGAGTGGAAGTGGGAGCACATCACCATGGACTTTGTATCTGGACTTCCACGATCGCCAGGAGGGAAGGACGCGGTTTGGGTCATAGTTGATAGATTGACCAAATCGGCCCACTTTTTGCCTTTCAAAGTGGGTTTGTCTACGGAGAGGCTAGCTGAGCTGTATGTTCATCAGATTGTGAGATTGTACGGAGTTCCGGTGAGCATAGTCTCAGATCGGGATAGCCGATTCACTTTCCACTTCTGGAGGAGTTTGTAGGCTAGCTTGGGCACCTCGCTCAAGTTTAGTACTGCTTATCATCCTCAGACAGACGGGCAGTCGGAGAGGACCATCCAGACCTTAGAGGATATACTTCGCACATGTGTGCTAGATCTCGGAGGTTCTTGGGAGGACCATCTTTACCTGGTAGAGTTTGCTTACAACAACAGCTACCAGGCCAGTATAGAGATGTCACCATTTGAGGCTCTATATGGACAAAGATGCCGTACTCCCTTGTCTTGGGACGATGTTGGCGAGCGGGCGCTTCTTGGGCCGGAGATGGTTGTGGATGCGGCTGAGAAGGTCAGATTGATTAGAGACAGACTCCGGGTGGCTCAGGATAGGCAGCGGCATTGGGCCGATAGTCACCGGAGACCGTTAGAGTTCGAGGTTAGTTTCAGTTCTTGTCATGTTTGTTGTGATTGTTTGTTAGTTGTGTGTTGAGTTTTTGTCTTGTGTCTAGGTTGGTGACATGTTATTTCTGAGGATATCCCCGACATATGGCACTATTCGCTTTGGCGGCGGTGGGAAGCTCAGTCCGTGCTACATCGGACCTTTCACCATCTTAGAGAGGATCGGTACAGTAGCCTACCGACTGGACTTGCCTACCAGGCTCGAGGGAGTGCACAACGTGTTTTATGTATCTCAGCTGAGGCGATACGTGGCAGATCCTAGCCACGTATTGGACCATTCA
>JANAVB010030969.1:177500-185075 GCA_029216955.1 Iris pallida
GGCTAGGGTTAGGGTTTACCTGAAGAGGACGGCTCGGTCGGAGGAGGGAGGCGGCGAGGAGGGGGGCTTCGTCGGAGGAGGGGGGCTTCGTCGAAGGAGGAGGCTGCTATCGTCGGAGAGAGAGAAGGGGGAAATGAAAGTATTTTTAGGAGAGAGAAGGGGGAAATGAAAGTTTCGAACGGGATATATTAAAACATTAGCGACGTCTGCTTTTGACGTCGCTGAACGTCGCTATGTAGCGACATAACTTAAGTTACGTCGCTGAACGTCGCTATTCCGCGACGTACTTTATCTCATGTCGCGAAACGTCGCTATTCAGCGACATTTTGCGATGTCAATCAAAAGGAGTCGCTATATTCAATATTTAGCAATGTTATTTTATTCCGTCGCTACATTACGTCGCTAATAGAGCATATTTTAGTAGTGTCCCGTCTTCACGTCCATCTGCTCGACCTCCAAGTCAAAACTGGCTGCCAATGCTAGCACCACCCGAATAGACGACTGTTTGACGACTGGCGAAAAGATCTCATCATAATCTACATCTTTCCGCTGACCGTAGCCTTTAACTACCAGCCTCGCTTTGTATCGAGGGCGAATAGCATCATCCGTCTGCTTCACTCTAAACACCCATCGATTCTTCAAAGCCTTCTTGCCCTTTGGCAACCGTACCAGCTCATAAGTGGAATTGGCGTGTAAGAAACTTATCTCCTCCTGTATAGCCTGTATCCACTCCTGGTTGTGTTCGTCTTCCATAGCCTCTGTAAAGCTTTCGGGCTCTCCCCCGTCAGTCAGTAGCACATACTCACCCGGTGAGTATCTCATAGATGGTCGACGATCTCTGTCGCTCCTTCTCAGTGTAGCCACGGGTGCTGGCTGTACACCAACAATCTCCTTCCCTTCAGAAACTACCTCTCCGGCATGCTCATCCTCCTGAGGGACACCCTGACCACCATCAGCAAGCTGATGAAAAAGGTTAGGAGCAACTCCATGCACTGGCTCCCCCATAACTGGATCCTCTGCGATGTCCTCTAGAAACTGCTCGAAGGGAAATGACTCTAACTCAGGCAATTACTCGACCTCAGAAGGCGTCTCGGAATGCTGAGTGTTGGTCATGGTCTGATCCTCGACGAATGCCACGTCCCTGCTTCTGTAGAGCTTTCTTCCTACTAGGTCGTAGAGTCTATAGCCAAACTCATCCCGACCGTAGCCGACAAAGACGTATCACCTTATCTTCGGCTCAAGTTTGGACCTTTCATCCTTCGGTACATGCACGAAGGCTTTACAACCAAACACTCGCAGGTGATTGTATGACGGCTCTTTGTCGTACCATACTTTGTCAGGCACATCACCCTGTAAAGGAGCACTAGGAGATAAATTAATAACATAAGCAGCTGTGAGAAGAGCCTCACCCCAATAACTGTCTGGCAAATTTGCTTCTGACAGCAAACACCGCACCCTCTCCATCAGTGTCTTATTCATGTGCTCCGCGACACCATTGAGCTGAGGTGTCTTGGACGGAGTCTTCTGGTGTCGTATCCCTTGCTCTCTATAATACGCATCAAAGAGACCAATGTATTCGCCGCCATTGTCGGACCGAACACACAATAACTTCTTGCCCGTCTCTCTTTCAACAGAGGCCTGAAACTCTTTGAAAGTGGGCAGCACCTGATCCTTGGTCCTTAAGACATAGACCCAATTCTTCCTGGAACAGTCATCAATAAAAGTTACAAAGAAGTGCCACCAATAGATTTTAACATCATAGAACTCAGACATCCGAGTGAATCAACTCGAGCAACACCGACTTCCTTGAACTTGGGTGACTTTGGAAAGACACCCTATTTTGCTTTCCAGCTAAGCAGTGCGTGCATTTATCCAACTTTGTAGACTTCAGCCCTGGAATCACCTTCATGTTCACCAAGTAGCTCATCCCCTTCTCGCTCACTGACTGCGTTCACCTCCTGTGCCCCTTGTGCGCTCCCCGTCATATAGTAGAGACCAAACTTCTTGCTTCCTCTGGCAATCACCATTGAACCTCTAGAAAGCTTCTACTGACTATTTTCGAAGAGACTGAAGAATCCCTCGTTATCCAACCTTCCAACCGACACCAGGATGAAACGGATATCAGGGACATGACGAACATCTTGAGAACAAGAACTGCACCCGTCTTCGTCCTCAAATGCACATATCTAATGGCAACCGCCTTTGACACATCTCCATTGCCCATTTTCAACACTCCACAGTCGTCTGTCATGTAAGTGGCAAATAGTGCCCTGTTATGAGATACATGGGCTGAAGCCCCTGAGTCCACCAGCCAAAAATTGTCATCGTAGGCAAGGTTTGTGATAACCTCATCTCCTACGACGATTACATCGCCTCCATGTATCAATGCCGCCACTGTAGTGTTCTCATCTTGCTTTCTCTTGTCGCCCTTCTTCTCTCTCTTCCAAGGGAAATAGTTTCGCTTAATGTGGCCCTTCTTGCCACAATGGCAAGACTCCTAGTCCTCCTACCGACCCTAGGACTTCCCTCTGTCCTTGTCTCTACCACCACCTGGACCTCTGCTTTTGCCCCTTTCGCGGCTCTCTAAAACTAGTACCTCTGAGTGATGGGATGTGGATGAAGTATCCTTCCGCATCTCTTCATTCAGTACCCCGCTCTTGGCAAACTCCAGACTGACCACGCCTTCCGGAGCAGAAGCGATCATAGATACTCGTACGATCTCCCATGAGTTTGGCAATGTACATATCGAACTTGTCTCCCATCGAGGATAGCTAGTCTACCATGCCTTGGAACTCACTCAAGTGATCCGTAATGGATGCACCATTTTTGTACCGCAGACCCATCATCATCCGGATCAGGAACAGTTTGTTTATTCCGATCTTTTTCGTGTACAAAGATTCTAGCTTCTTCCACAACGTCTTTGTATGCTCAATATTGGCAACGTGGTTGTACACGTTCTCGTCAACAAACTGCCACATGTACCCATACACCTGTATATGCTAGAAGTTCCAGTCTTCATCGGATTTGTCACTGGGCTTCTCGGATGCAAATACTGGAAGATGCAGTATCTTGACGAACAATAAATCCTTTATCTTGCTCCGCCAATAATGGTAGTTGGTACCGTTCAGGTTCACCATGCGCACCGACTTCACGTCCACTCTGCTTCCTGGTTTGACTGTCAACTCCTGACACTTCTTTGAACCCAAAGCTCTGACACCACTCTGTTGGAAACGAAGCACGAAGACCGTTCTCCCAAACCAGAAAGTCCTGCGAGAGAACCGAGTAAAAGCACACCCAAAAAAATGCCAAACACAATCGCAGACAAAAAGATTTTTGACGTGGAAAATCATTGCAGAAAAAACCACGGGACGATCGGAGTCCAACCCTGAAGAACCTCCACTAATGGAATAAAGAGAATATACCCTCTACAAGCTCCTCCCGATCCAACATGGATCACCACAACTCACTTGGAAGAAAAAAAAATTGATTGCGGACTCCGAAGAACAAGAGATGCCAAAAAATTATTCGAAGCAATCTCTCCTTTACAATAGTCCTTAATCCTCTCTTTCTCTCTCTCTCTCTCTCTCAAACATTGTATAGCACTCTTGTTTTGAGATGAGTTTTCAACTAGCATGCATCACCCTTTTATAAGCCCTTGGTAATCCATACATGGAAGGCCAATATATATGGAAACTTCCAACATGCATCAATCATATATTTAATGAAAATCCAATCATAATTGGCTTGCCATAATTGTAAGCCCAATTATATGGAAAGATACTATATGAAGGGTCCAATCATAAATATATGATCAAAGTAAATATGGAAATCCAATCATATATTTTCTTACCATATATGTTCCAAAATAGGATCCATGCACTCCCCGAGCTTCTCCGACATATGTTTGGCGCTCATCGCTCTCCGGGGTATTCTCCACATAGGTTGGGAACCCCACCAACTCCAACACTCTCCTCCATCCTCGTGGTCGCCCTCTCCTCCGGCAGGCGGCAGACTCGACTGTGGTGGGGTGCTCCTCCACCGGCAGCCCGACCTTGCCGTGGATCCCGCAGGCGGTGGGGTGCTCCTCCACCGGCAGCCCGGCCTTGCCGTGGATCCGACAGGCGGTGGGGTGCTCCACCGGCTCCTCCCCGGCAGCCCGACCTTAGATCCGACAGGCGGTGGGATGCTTCATCGGCTCCTCCACCGGCAGTCCGGCCTTAGATTCGACCACTTTCCTCTCACTTACTTCGCTTTTTGGTTGCAAAAGTAAAGGGACTGAAAATGGGGGGGGGGGGACAACAAGGGTCTGTTTGGATACATGGAAGTAGCCTGCAAGTGTGGTGAAATAGGAACTTTCCTTGAAACTCAACGTCAAAAATTGAGATTCAGGTGTTTGGATGCACACTAAAACAGTATTGTAAGTGTTTCATTCTAACACATAACAGTGTCCTGTCCCCCCAATTTTTTCTCTTCTCACCTACAGCCCCAAAGTGAAGTAACTCCCTGGAAGGAGCACTGTTCATTTGCACACTTGCAAGGCTTTATCCCTTGCAAGTCTCCAAACCTCTGGTCACCTTCTCACCGACTCGCCATCTGCTGCCCGTGCCTCCGACTCCGCCGCTCGGCCTTCGACTCCGCCGCTCGGCCTTCGACTCTGCCGCTCGTGACTCCGCCGCTCGTTCCTCCGAACCGCCGACTCCGCCGCCCGGTGCCTCCGACTCGTCGTCCGCTGCCTCCGAACCGGCACCCTTGCCTCCAACTCGCTGTCCGCTGCCTTCGACTACGCCGCTCGTGGAGATTGAAGTTCAAAATAGGGTTTGGAATTTCTTTTGAGGAGGAGGAAATGGACAAATGTCCTCTGGAGAAGAAAGTGATGTTCCCTATGGAACCAGGAAGTAAAGAAGAATTGGAAAAAAAAATTTATTATGGTAATTAATATAAGAGGATCTGTTTAATTATAGTAATGGAGTTAAACGGGTTTAAAATATTCTTTATTTGTTAATTCAATAAAAATCTAATTATCACATATATTTTTATATATATTTTAACTGATTTTGTGTCAATTAGTTGTGTAAAAGAAAATTTATTATTACGAATTAAATGAATTATTTGGGAAGTAAAAATGGGGTAACCATACCTATGTTTACCACTATTTTCATCCAAACAACCGAACTCATTTTCTCTTCACTTTCAACAACCATCCAAACACCAAACCCATTTTTCTTCCACTTGCAGGAGACAAAAATTACTACAACCAAACACATTTTGAAAAGTGCCACTTGCTGCAAGTCAACAGAAACTCAACTTGCTGCAAGTCAACGAAAACTCAACTTGCTGCAAGTGCCACTTTCACACTTTCAAAGAGTTACATCTATCCAAACAGGCCCCAAGTGAGAGCAGTCGTCATAACCCACTTACCATTGCAGTTACACGTGCAACCAAACATAGAAACTAATCACAGTTTCACTAAAACTGACCACTTTCACTCCACCCTCCGCCATCCATACAGACCCTTACTTTGCACATATTTTATAGATTATTACTAAGAAGACTAAAAATAATAAATACTACTTAGAAAAATTAAAAAACTATTTAAGAAGATCAATAACAGCTTTGTAATTACCTAATTGTTCTTATATATTAACTTTAATGAACAATTTAGTTACTAGACATACACAAGTCTATTTTTAGGGGAAAAAAATAAGCTTCAAGATGATGAATCTGAACCTTTTTCAATAGTAGTATAGATGAAATAAAAATCCAAAAATTAACTAATATTTTTCTTAAATATTAATTAATCAAAAATGTTATTTGGCTTCCAAATTTTTTGGGTGATACCATCTCCCAATATGATGCATATGATATGGCTGATGACATGACAGTTGACATAGCAAAATTAAACATTAAAAATTAAAATTAAAATTAAAATTAAAATTAAAATTAAAATTAAAATTAAAATTAAAATTAATATTACCTTAAAATTAATATTAACATTAAACTAAAATTAGCATTAACATTAACATTAAAATTAATATTAATATCAAATTAACATGAATACTAATATTAATATTAACATTAACATTACCATTAATTAACATTAACATTAATTTTAACATTAACATTAAAATTAATATTAGTATTAAATTAAAATTAGCATTAACATTAACATTAACAATAAAATTTTTTGGATAATTAATTTTTTTGGTTAAAATATGACATGTCAGCTACCATGTTACTTGCCATGTCGGATGCCACATAATGGAAGATGACATCACTCAAAAATTTTGGAAGCCAAATAGTATAATTGTTAATTAATAGGATTGTATGGAATGGGAGAACTCAGATTGGATAATAAGAATAATGAGAAAGACATGCCTGCCACCAAGGGCGGAACAAGAAATTTAAATTGGGGTGAGATGGATTAGGCTGGGTTGGACCGGGATATGGACTCACGAAAAAATATTAGGATCAGATGGAGCCCATGTTAGCCCATAATGTGGTATAGCCTTTGTTGCCATCTGAAGTTGAGGACGAGGAGACATTTGGTCGTGCTAGAGCAGTCAAGTGGGCCAGGTCGGGTCTGTCCGACATGGAATTTGGATGGACTGAGCCTAGGTCGGACCTGTCGGGAGTCGGGCCCATACACTGTAGCAGATCAGGCAGTGCCGGACTAATTAGGATAGAAAATCTCAGTCCAGTCCGACACATGACCCATGATACAGTGGGCTTCGAATCGGACCGAATCGGACATGGGCCGAATATGTACCAAATAAAATAAAAATAATATTTCCACTGTAACTATATCCAGGTGATTAATTAGTTTCTATCAAACAAATAACACTTTAGTTTGAAAATTAGTTTTTCACTATATTTAGATGATTAATTAGCCGATATAAAAAAAATATTTTTTACTATATCTAGGTAATTAATTAGCCAATGTTAAACTCGGACATGACTGATACTCGGGTCGAACCGAGCCTGGTTGGGTCTATCTTATGGACCGATACTTGTGGTCCTACACGTCCTGATATACTACATGGACCAATTTTCCATCCTCACTTACTCTCTTGCTTCTAATTTTCCGGATTTTTCAAAAACCAATTTTTTTTAACAAAAATTATAATTTTCAAAGATAGGAAGAGAACGATTTTTTTTTTTTCTTTTTCCCTTTCCTTTCCGCAAACCAAAGGAGGCCGGGCGAGTTGATTTAGTCGACCTTCCTATGTTCAAATGACTAGTTAAAAGATTTGACCTTATCTTTACTATGTTCAATTATGGAATGTTGTGCATCAGATTTCTATTAATGCTACTCGATCCTAATGACATCTCCGGAAATGTTTTCCTATAGTTGCTTTATCATGGCATAGGTTTTAACCTATATAAAAATATTTCGAAATATTTTGGAGTCGGATTGAATATTTAATCCTATATATAATAAAAAAATCACAATAATTTGAATTGCTTATTTCTATATACAGTATGAATATCTCAATGAAGTTGGAATGATAATTCTATATATAATAGAAATCAGGGTCGACCAGGAGGGCTGGGTTATTCTATGGAGCTAATTGATTG
>JANAVB010030970.1:0-20000 GCA_029216955.1 Iris pallida
AGATGTTACAAAGTTTTTTCTGAGTATAAGTTTCTGAGTTTGCGTTTGGTTATCCATCGGAAAAATAATTTTCAAAACAAAAGTTAAAAATTCTGCTTGGTAAAATATTTTAGAAATAATTTTTTAATAAAATTTTCTAAAATATTGTTCATGTTCTTCTCCAAAATTATGTTCTTTCTTCTTCTCCCAAAATTTTTGTTCGTTCTTTACAAAATTGTAAAAAAATTAAAAAAAAGTTCTTTTTGGGTTGAGACGGATTACGGCCCCGCCGTTGATGGTCTGGGTCGAGACGGCGGAGATGACATGGTCCTGGCGGAGACCCAGCCTCCTGGAGGGCATCATGAATCGCTCCGTCGAGACGGTCGAGTGGAGTTCCCTCAATCCCCCAGCTCCGGCGCCTCGCCAATAGCACCCAGACCTCATATAAGGAGAGAAGCTCCCGGACTTCGAGCTCGCTGAGATAGAGGAGCTCCTCCTCGAGCTTGACGAGCTGGAGGAGCTCAAGGCTCCGGTGGAGAGGGAGAAGAGTTGAGAGAAGTCAGTGGAGAGAAAGAGAATGTGGGAGAGAGAAAGAAATTGTGAAGACGAATAAGAAATGGAGGAGATGGTCACATGATGAGAGAGAAAGAGTGGAGGACCCCTGCACGAGAGAGAACGAGAAGCAACAACTGTTGGGAGAATGCACTAGTTAAAAGAGAATATTCTCTTTTCCCAAAACAACGTTAAAACATTGGTTTTTGGAAAAAGTTTTGAAAAAGTTTTGTGAGAGTGGCAAACCAAACACAATTTGGATACAACCAACGTTTAATCTAAAAAGTGAGTTTAAACGAGTAACCAAACGGGTATCGAGTCTTTGGGCTTGTGAGACTCTTAGCATCCGAGAACTTCTTGTATTGTTTTATTTATGAATGCTTGTTTAATGCTTATTAGTTATCAACTTATTATTACTTGATGTTGAATATTGGTTAATACTTATTATATTGTTTAATGCTTACTTTAGGCTTATTATATTGCTTATTGGTTAATGCTTAGTATATTGCATATTGTATTAGTTATCAACTGTTAATGTTAAGTGTGTATATTAGTTATCAAGTGTTCTTGACAAATCAACTATTCTTTTATAATACTATATTGTTGCTTCTTAATATCTTATATATAACTGCACTGCCTGCACATAACTGCAGACTTTTTCTTGCAAAAAATCTCTGACCTGGACGGGTGCCTAGGCGAGGCAGGTAGGTTGTCGCCTCGTCTCGCTTAGCGCCCAGTACAACACAGCGGGTAGCCAAATCAGAACATACGGCTTCGATGAAAATGAACTGTTGCATGAGTACATAGATAATACTGCTTAATTCTGTTTTGTATCAAGCATATGTTTCAAGTGATAAACTGTTCATGCATTTGCATGGTCATGGACAATTTGTGCACAAGGTTTAGCTTTCCTCAAAACAGTATCTGGGACACCGAATCCGAATCGACCTAAGGAAAATTATAAATCGTGCTTCGGCACGAGACATTTGCAGGACCTCTAGTTGGGCTTGCAACCGGACTGATAGGACACGTCGTAAATGTTACGTAATAGTCCTCCATGATATCGATAACACCAATGGCCACATATAAGATAGATAACATGCTTACCTATTGTCTTATGCAGGTGGCTAGTATTCTTTGTTTTTATGAGAGACGGAGCACAGTCGTGGTAAGAAATAATTTAAATGCTATGTTTTACTGTTTCAAGTATACCATCGATATGAACTGTAATTCATCTAGTTCTGAAATAGCAAGGCAACTTTAAATGCATGCTTCTCTTAATAAACAGTGTCGGTTTATGTGAGTGGGTTCGTCCTGCTCTAGTACATTCCTAAGTGTACTAATCTCCAACTCCATTGGTGGCGAGAACATTTGAGGATGCACGATACTAGGCTAAAGCTGAAGTTCGGGAAGACGTTTTGAAGCTCTTCCTATTTTGAAGTATTTTGAAGTTGATTCATCTCGAAGGCTTTCAATGTATAAAAATATGTAAATTTATGGAACAACGAGTATTATTTCATGGCAGCTTGTCGAATGTTTTGTTATTTCAATGAATGTAGCCGCAACGACATATCCAATGTAAATACGTCATTGCACTTCGTTGCAAGATATTAATAAAAAGTTATTTTCTTTCTATATTGTGTTAACTCTCTGCAATTTTGAGAATTTCAAGTTGTTGTTCAAAAGATTATCAAATGCACGTTCTTGTCTTGTAGAAGTGCAATCTAAACTTGACGACATCATATCCCAACGAGGACGATCCATTCGACTGAAATCGATGCGAGGACGAACGATTCGTCAAATCGGGACGTGACAAATTAGCATCAGAGCACGGTTCAATTCCTCGAATTTTCGAAAATGTTTTCTTTTGGAAGTTTGTTGCGGTCTCTCGATTGAATGCTTTTGACATATGGTGCACGAAATAATAGTTCTATCCAGGTAAGCCCGTAGATATTTTGAGAATACTAACGGGTTTACTCTATTTTGTAGGGATGACTAAGAGAACTAGTCTCGTCGCTGCGAACACCACTACGAATAGTTCATGTAGTTCGAAGGGAGCTGCCCCTAGCGAAACTACGATGGAAAGGCTGATGTGTCTGATGGAGGTGCAATGGGGGGGTGCAACAGAGACAGCAGAGGTGTAGCAGCTTCAGGCACATATTCAGACCCAATTCGGTGCGCAACAGAAGCAGATAGATGCCTTGACACGGATAGTAAGTACCATGGCGGCCACCAACAATGCAATGACCGTAGTGACAGCTCGTGAGATCTTAGCCAATGAAGAAGAAGAAACCCAACCGCCAATGGTGAAGTCTTCTTCCCTATTCAAGGCGATTGAGTTCAGAAAAATAATAAATCTGAATTCGACAGCCAAGCAAAACTGGACGTAATCATGGAATGGATGGCGAAAATAGAAGGTTTGTTCAATCTTCTCAACATCCAAGGGTCTAAAAGAGCAGCATTGCAGCTATAATCGAGGACTATGACTGGTGGGAAGTGAAGAAGCAGAAGATCTACGACAGCAAGATTTTCTGGGAAATGTTCAAGGAGGCTTTTCTTAGGCAGTATGTTCCCTAAGCAATCCATCTACAGAAAGAAGACGAGTTTATGATGTTCAAATAAGGAAATATGTCAGTCGACGATTTGACTCATACTTTGCGAGGCTTGCAAAGTTCGTCGGAGCCTTTCTGCCAAACAAGCAAGCCTGGTGTGAACGGTTCTAGCAAGGTCTGAACGACGAGCTTCATATGGATGTCATGAACCAGAGATGCCAGATCTACCGAGATTCGTACGATGCCTCCCTTGATAGTAAGCGAATCATTGTCCACATGTCACAGAGGAAAGTGGCAGTAGTTCGCAACAATTTCAACAAGCATCCTAAAGACCGGGAGGATGGAGTGCTGACGCGTTCGAACACATATGAGAATCGGGGTCCCTATCCCAGAATAGGGTGCAAAAAGTGCAACAATGATGGGCACAGGACCGTCGATTGCTGGGGATAGTGCTTCAGGTGTGGTCAGATATGCCACAAGGCTCGAGACTGTCCGATGTGGAGGGCAAACCAAAACCCTTCGAGAAACGTTCCGAACCAACACCCTTCGAGAAACTTTCCAAACCAGAATAGAGCATATCCAGCTAAGGGCACAAATGTGGTACCAGTGAACCCGCAGAATCAACGTCAGGGAGCACAAGGCAGAGTCTATGCATTGAATCGAGATAAGTTTCGCGTCCGACACTATTGTAACAGATATATCTATATAAAATATACATGCTAGAGTACTGTTCAACTCGGGTGCTACGCATAGTTTTATACATGCTGAATTTGCTGAAGAGAGTAAATTAGCTACAGAATTGCGAGATATGATGAACCTTAGTGTTAGCACTCCAGGAGTCAATATGCCTGCAAATTTAATTTATAGGGATGGTTATATCTATATCGGAGGAAGAAAACTATCTTTAGAAGTCATCGTCCTAGACATCAAGGAGTACGATATAATCTTGGGCATGGATTATTGGGTGCTTTTCATACAACTATCGAATGTGGGGGGAAGAGAGTTGTGTTCCTTCTATCTGGCGAATCAGAGTTCTCTTGTGCAGCATAGCGTCAAAGACAGCTATGGTGGTATCGACAATTTCGGCAAAACGCATGTTGCGTTCCGGCTGCGAAGGGTACTTGGCATCCATTAGAGGCACAAGGAAGGATATTCCAGATGCAGTACAGACTGAAGTCGTAGCAGATTTTTCCGATGTGTTTGCAGACAAAATGACTGGAATGTTGCTGGATCGAGAAATAGAATTCAGCATCGATACATTTTCAGATACTTGGTCGATATCGAAAGTACCTTACCGAACGGTCACAGCATAACTAAAAGAACTGAAGGTACAACTACAAGAGCTGCTAGATTGCGGATATATTCGCCCTAACGTCTCTCCATGGGGAGCTCCAATACAGTTCATAAAAAGAAAGATGGATCGATGAGTCTATGCATCGACTACAGAGAACTGAACAAGACCACCGTGCGGAACAAGTACCCATTACCGAGAATCGACGACTTGTTTGAACAACTTCAAGGAGCTGTAGTATTTTCAAAAATTTATCTTCAATTAGACTACAATTAGTAGACTACAATCAGTAGAAGATCAAGTCAGATGACTTGTCGAAGTCGGCCTTCCCCACTCTATACGATCACTACGAATTTTTGGTTATGTCGTTCGGTTTAACGAACGCCCTCGCTGCATTCATGGATATGATGAACAAAGTTTTCGACCTTTTATAGACAAGTTGTGGTCGTGTTAATCGACGATATCCCCATCTATTAAAATAACAGGAAAGAGAACACTAACACTTGAAGACGGTGCTACAGACTCTGCGCGAACACCAGTTATATGTGAAGCTGAGTAAATGTGAATTCTGGATGAGTAGCATGTCGTTCCTTAGGCACGTTATCTCTGCTGAAGATGTTACTGTCGATCTGAAGAAATTGAAGCAGTGGTAGATTGGAAACAATGTATCTCGGCCAGTGACATTCGGAGTTCCCTTGACTTAGCGGGCTACTATCGAACATTCGTGAGAAAATTTTCCAAGTTGGCATCACCTCTGACTCGCCTCACCCAAAAAGGAGTCGCATTCAAATGTAGCGACGACTGCGAAACTAGCTTACAGGAGTTAAAGCAACGGCTCGTCTCAGCTCCAATCATTGCACTTTCGGACGGACCATAAGGGTTTCAGATATTCAACAATGTACCGGAAACTAGCTTAGGCTGCGTGCTCATGCAGAAGGATAAGGTGATTTCTTATGTTTCGAGACAGTTCAAGCAGCACGAGAAGAACTACCCTACGCATGACTTAGAATTGGCGACAATTGTGTTCGCATTGAAACTCTGGTGATACTACCTCTATGGTGTGGCTTGCAGAATCTACACGAATCACAAGACCCTCAAATATCTTTTCACCAAACAGAAACTGAATTTGTGGCAGCGGAGTTGGCTCAAACGTATTAAAGATTACGATCTAACGATCGCATATATGCCATACAAGGAAAACGTCGCAGCATATAATTTAGGCAGAAAGTTTATTGGATCACTAAGCCATAAACAGCGAGTTATGACAAGAATTAGCATAAATGGGTATCGAACTCCGAGTTCGATATTGAGGAGTGCAACAGGTTTAATTGCACCTTGAGTCGAGCTTGCGTAACAAGATGAAGACCACACAGAAGGATGATTCGTTACTGAAAAAGATGTCCGAGCTAATTTCGACAGAAAATGCGACCGACTTTGCGATAGACGAAGATGGGATGATGCGAGTAAAGGGGAGACTGTGTTCCTGACAATACCGAACTCAAAAAAGAAATTTTGACGGATGCGCACTATACGAAGTACTCTTTACATATGGGGGCATCAAAATGTATAAGGACTTGCGCACAACTTTTTCGTAGCACAACATGAAGAGGGACATGTCTACTTTTGTGTCACAATAGATGAATTGTCAGCAAGTGAAGGCAGAGTACCAAAGGTCAGGTAGGGAGCTGCAGAACCTCGTCATCCTAGAATGGAAGTGGGACAACATCGTCATGGATTGCATCGTGGGTTTTCCGAAGACGTCGTGGGAGAATGATGCGATTTGGGCCATTGTTGATAGATTGATCAAGTCCGCTCATTTCATCACGAACAAAGTCACATGGAGCATCGATCGGTTAGCATAGATCTACATTGAGGAGATTGTTCGACTGCATGGAGTACCGGCCACGATAATTTCGGACAGAGACGAGCGATTATTGTCACGTTTCTGGACGAGCCTACAAGCTGAATTGGCAACCAAGCTAAACTTTAATACCGCATGTAGTGTCCCGTCCCGCTCAGTCAATCGAAGGAATCAAAACACAAACGGCGTTCAGACTTAGCCATTCAACGGCTGCTCGAAGACCCGCTCGGTCGATGCGACTCCTCGATCATGGTAGTGGCTTCGGTGAACTTGCCTCAGCTTGGCCTTCACACTAATAAAACGAAAGTTTTCAAATGAACAAGTAGGCTTGATAATAAAAGAGACGAATCCACATAGCTAAGGGAATAATCCTAAGTCGAATCGATTGAGTTAAGAATATGGAAAGGTCCCACGGTCGGCTTAGAAATGTTGCACGATGTGCTTTCAAAATGACACTCGGTCCTTCGTCCCGTGGCTTGGGAGAAGAAAAGTTGGTCTAAAGTTGCCACAAAGCTATGAACTTAGCCTAAGTCATAGACGTCGCACATATAGATGCTTGATAAAGCAAGCACGGTCCCATCGTCCAAGGCTTGGCATAGCCTTTGCTCGTCCCACGGGTTAAGTTGTATCGCACAGCTTGTGGCATAAGTCTAGGCACCAAAGAATTTGGTTGTTCAAGTCGAACGCGTGCATGGCACGTTCCTACGATGTGAGGCTTGGCATAGCCTTTGCTCGTCAAGTTGTTGTACGATTAAGTTAGGCATAGTTATGTTGGACTATCGAAGTCGTAGCAAGCACTATCCTATGTTATCTGCGGTTGTCAAGACACTTAGTCCCACGATCTCAAGTCTCGTCATATAAAGTATGACTTGGGCGGTAGTGTTATATAGAACGCAAGTCGGTGTAAGACACAAGCCACAGATGGTTCAATGAAAAGTTAGCCACGGTCTATGGCACATGAAGAACACGTTTTGTTCAAGCTATGCTTGAAGGATATTAATTAGCTATTCATGAGTTAAGTCAATAAGAGTATGGAAACACTGAAAACATGTCGGGACTGTAGGTAAGTCGCTGAGGAGAAATATGTCGGGACTGTAGGCCAGTCGCCGAGAAAAGATGTCGGGACTGTAGGTCAGTCGCCGAGGCAACCATGGTTTAGGCTCTGCAAAAAAAGTATGGAAAAGAAAAGAAGTAAACCAAAGGAAAGTAAGTTGTGACGGTTAGGCCATGCATTTACGTTGAGTCTAGAAGTTCTCGTAGGTGCGTGGTCATGGACAACTTGTCAACAAGGTTTCGCGTCCTCGATTCGGAAACCTAGGGCCACAAGACCGTATCGGCCTAGGAGGGAAGCAAGGTAGTTAAGCAAGAACACGTCGCCGGTGATTCGAGGACTTGAGTAGGGCTAGTTACCCTTAGCTGCAAGGGTCTCGTCTGCACCACCTACATATCCAAGATGGCTTGAATTGTCAGTGACCTTTCATATAGATAAGTTGGCGTGCTGAGCGACAATCAGCATGCACGGTGTCGGTCGATAAAAGAAAGTGCAAGCACGACACAAATGGGATAAAGATGGTGTGTACAGTTGCAACACAAGTCTTAAGAAGCCTAAGATTTGGCTATAGCAAAGACACGTGCTTCGGCACAAGATGCGGCGTCGAGTATTAAGTCGTTGGCATAGAGTTGCATAAGTCGGACTTGAGTCATTTTGAATTAAGTCGAGAAGGACAGTAAGGCAAGTTTGGTTAAGTCACGCTAAGTTGCGAGGCATGGCCTCGATGTTGAAGCATAAACCAAGTCGATAACACGAATCATGTTGTTGCGTCCTAAAGTATGGGCCATAAGGCAAGAACGAGTCGGCACGTCGATATTCCAAGCACGAGAATGGTTTAGAGACAAGGATAAGAAAGTTATCGGTGCGATAGCACGATGATGGTCTAGAGATACAAATAGGCCAAGAGTCTCTGCCTAAAATTGATTCTAAGATAAGAATAGAAAGACAATAAAAAAGGATTACGTTGCACAAAGTAAATGAACGTGTCGATTTTGTATGGGTGGGCGAGAAGCTCACTCTACCAGTATAGTTGAGTACTGACACCCATACAGTTTTCATGTGCAGGCACAGGTAGAAGCTCGTTGGCGCGGAGCTCGCTTGGATGCGTCGAGGCACGGAGTTCCTTGGCGTTTCAAGGCGTGCGGCCGCATAAAGTCTGGACTTATATGGGACAATGTATGGACATCGCCTATCTGAAGCATCCGCTGGCTCGTCAAATTGTACTGAGAGATGAGAGAGAGCAGAGTGACTTGTATTGCGAGAAAAATGAGCTTGAGTGATTGTAATCATGGCCTCGTGCCACAATTGTAATCCTTGTTTCAATATCAATAAAGAGCATTTTCAATGACTTGTGTTTAGCTTCAAGTTTCCGCTGTTGTTTATTCAATATTTCTGCTTGGGACTTCTGTGCGACGACCCCGTCGCTTAGCCAGTAATCGGCTATTATGGAACCCGCCTTGCACGAGCGCAACCTAGGCTCATACGGCATCACGCCTTAGCGAGGACGATCGGTCCTACGGGACCGGGACGTGACATAATGGTATCAGAGCACGGCTTTACGTCCTTGGACTTTCGATTTTTTTTCCCAGCACGTGCGAGCTCAGTTAAATCGTGTCTCCCCGTACCCGCTTTTTAGCCGGTCGTCATGTCGCTTCGGACTCTTCGTGCAGATCCTGTCCGCACTGGCTTTTTCATCATTGCCCGGCACGTACGCCTCGCGCACTCCGCGTGCTCCAGAGCCTCACGAGACGGCCGACGTCTTTCGACGCCAGCAACTCAACGCCTCGCTTAGCCCACGACGCCGAAGGCGCCCCCAACGTCTTCACGACGCCTACGACAACTGGTTCCGCCCAGCCACCCGTTCTATGCGCATGACGCCCTTATGACGTCTTCCCGACGCCCATTGGGCGCCGCACGACGGGCCGCGTGGTCAGCCGTCGTTTATACCCGTAGTAGAATGGTGCCGGTCCTCGACCGCCCGCGCGACGTCCTAGCCGATGAGTTTTCATGCACGGGGCGCCCCATTCTGTCCCACGCCAGCTCAGATCGTGGCCATTTTTCGTCAGTCCTCCGACGTTGTGGATGTCCCGCATCGCACAGGCGAGGCTCATCATCGCCCCTTAGACTTTCGATTGAATTCTTTAACTTCGATGATGTTCCGCAAACTCTGATGTTTCGCAATCGATATCGTTGGTGCGCTCTCTGTCAAATGTCTTACGGCATATCCATACAATAAGTCTATATATTTTGAAAAGTATCAAGAAAGAAAAAATTGGTTGAACAAAAAGTTAACTTCAAATAAGCACGGTTGGCTAAGTCGGACTGGGCATATACACCAAGAATTCCGTCGACCCTAGAAAAGTCGTGTACGAAACTCGAATTGTTTCAAATGAGATCGAAATTGACTTGACTTATAGAATATGGGATGGCTATCGATAGTGGTGACTTCATACGATGTTATCGTCGATGCAATATAGATGAGCGTGCTTAGATTTTGAGGAATGGCTTGAACGAAAATTTACAGTAATCAGTTATGACTCGAAACTTGTTTTGAGGATTTGTCGAATTACTTCATCCATGAGTGGTGTATGGGATAGCCTCGGAGATATTGATCGATTGAGGATGCGGGGTGCCAATGATATCAGCAAGCATCGTAGTAAGCAAAGCCTTAGATTGAACATCGTCGAGTAAGTTGTACTCTTAAAGTTTGATAAGTTGGTTCGAACAAACTAGAAACGATGTGCACGAGAATTGGATTGCGCAAGTGTAAAATGCGAAATGATTGAGTAGGTAAATTGGATTGAGGGAAATGATTCGAATATTTGAGAATGACTCTTAAGGATTGGAATAGATGTTGCTCGATGATTTGAGTTAGCATAGATCGATGCATTTTGAGAGAATATGTTGCTCGATGACTTGAGACAGACGGATGAACACATATGATTTTGAGTTTCAACGAATTCAACACGTAGCTAGTTCGAGGGATAATGATCGAATTTGATCTTGAATATTGAGGAGATTATCCAGTTCGGACAATACCAATAGTCGCACGACTCGGAATTCGTTGCAAATGAAGATCGTCAGGTTACGCATATCATCGATGGTATTGAGGCGTATCAAAGATCGATATGCGATAACTCGGGGGTACTCTGAGTCGGAGAATAACGAACATGTAAAATGTTATTGTTTCGATGGATGCTATGCTTAGGGATTTTGATTGAAAGAAATATTTGGAGGAAAAGAAAGTATCTTGATTGCTTTGACGATAGCCACAATGTCGACGTTCTTGTCTTGTGCGAACGCAACACCAGCCTCGCACATGCGTCACGTCGGATTTGAGGCGATCGTTCCGCGTGAACGCTGACATGGTAATTCATGTCGCGGAAATGATCAAACTCAAAAAATTAGGGCATGATAATTTGTATGCTTCGACTTCTGGTTTGATGCGAAGGTGAATTCGATGATTGTTCGGACTTGTGATTGAGGATTAAGTAAACTTGAGGATTGAGTAGATCAAATCTACGTATCGAGAATGAATTAGTCTAGACTTAAAGCAAGAGTTACGCCCCGAAGAGAATGATTATCCTGCGGGAGCGTTGCATGGTGATTTCATATCCACCGTGGATAATCAGACTTGCGTGGATTGGGGCATGACAAATTGTTAAGCTAGACGACCTCATGATCGAATACGTAAACTATAGTTAACGACTTAGGGAATATGGAATAAGAATTATGGTTTAGCGATAAATCGTATCATAGCGTGTTTGACTTGGGAAAATTGGATAGGTAGATTATATCAAACGGGTTCGAAGAAACAGACTATGCAAATTGCTAGTTTGGACGTGCGATAGTGATATGCAGAAGACTTGGGTTGAACAGAACTTACCGTAGGATAGCTTTGTTGAATGACTCGGACCCCTTGGACTAAGTGTTGCGAGTGCGAATATGAGAAATCTATGCTCGAAGTTAGAAATCGGAGTGATGCAGGCTTGGATAGAAAACCCCGTATTATCAACTTTGGTTTGACCTTAGGTTTGGGGTCAATGTTGATATTATTGTTTAGGAACTATGATTCCAATACTGACGGTTGACTATAGCCTGGAAGGATAGCCTAGCGGTTAGGTAGACGTCCTGGTGCGGAGAGAGAAATTGTGGAGACACCACTCACGAGTTTTGGCTGAAATACATATATTTCAGGGACGCTTGAATATGTGCACGATCCAACTCGAGTGGTGATAGCGGATTCTCTATCACGAGACTTAGCTGAAATGTATGTATTTTGGGGACGCCTGGAATATGTGCACGATCCAACTAAGTGATACGTGAAATCAAGTGGGACTAGAGGAACGAAAAAGTATCGAGGATTTTGAAATCGTGTTTCAAACAAATATTGATGGTAGTGCGATCATTAGATTTGAGACGAACTTGAATGTTGGTTGATCGGGTGGTTTGCCTAGAACTGAGATTGTCTGTGTGCGCAACGAGTATAAGTTACCCAAGTCGAGAGATAGTTGTTCGTGTCGAAAGATAACCAAAGCACGAGCGTGGCTCGGATTGAGGAAATGCATAGGAGGAATGTGTGCGAGAATCATTGGATGTTAAATCAAGTTATAAGTCGATAATTGTACTCAGTTAGTTTCGAGGACGAAACTTTTTCTGAGTGGTGTATAATGTAGTGCCCCGTCCCGCTCAGTCAATAGGAAGAATCAAAACGCCAACGGCGTTCGGATTTAGTCATGTAACAGCTGCTCGAAGACCCGCTCGGTCGAGGCGACTCCTCGCTCAGGTGGGTGGTTTCGGTGAACTAAAGTTTTCAAATGCACAAGTAGGCTTGATAAAAAAAGAGACGAATCCACATAAGCTAAGGGAATAATCTCAAGTCGGGTCGACTGAGTTAAGAATATGGAAAGGTCCCACGGTCGGCTTAGAAATGTTGCACGATGTGCTTTCAAAATGATACTCGGTCCTTCGTCCCGTGGCTTGGGAGAAGGAAAGTTGGTCTAAAGTTGCCACAAAGCTATAAACTTAGCCTAAGTCATAGGCGTCACACGTATAGATGCTTGATAAAGCAAGCACGGTCCCATCATCCAAGGCTTGGCATAGCCTTTGCTCGTCCCACGGGTTAAGTTGTCTCGCACGGCTTGTGGCATAAGTCTAGGCACCAAAGAACTTGGTTGTTCAAGTCGAACGCGTGTACGGCACGTTCTCACGATGCGAGGCTTGGCATAGCCTTTGTTCGTCAAGTTGTTGCACGATTAAGTTAGGCAAAGTTATGTTGGGCTATCGAAGTCATAGCAAGCACTATCCCATGTTATCTGCGGTTGTCAAGTCACTTAGTCCCACGATCTCAAGGCTCGTCATATAAAGTATGACTTGGACGGTAGTGTCGTATAGAACACAAGTCGGTTTAAGGCACGAGCCATAGATGGTTCAATAAAAAGTTAGCCACGGTCTATGGCACATGAAGAACACATTTTGTTCAAGCTATGCTTGAAGGCTATCAATTAGCCATTCATGAGTTGAGTCAATAAGAGTATGGAAACACTGAAAACATGTCGGTACTGTAGGTCAGTCGCCAAGGAGAAATATGTCGGGACTGTAGGCCAGTCGCGAGGAAAGATATCGGAACTGTAGGTCAGTCGTCGAGGCAACCCTGGTTTGGGCTCTGCAAAAGAAGTATGAAAAAGAAAAGAAGTAAACCAAAGGAAAGTAAGTTGTGACGGTTAGGTCATGCATTTACGTTGAGTCTAGAAGTTCTCGTAGGTGCGTGATCATGGACAACTTGTCGACAAGGTTTTGTGCCCTCGATTTGAAAACCTGGGGCCACGGGGCCGTATCAGCCTAGGAGGAAAGTACGGTAGTTAGGCAACACACCGCCTGTGATTCGAGGACTTGAGCAGGGCTAGCTAGCCTTAGCTGCAAGGGTCTCGTCTGCACCACCTACATGTCCAAGATGGCTTGAATTGCCAGTGACATTTCATATAGATAAGTTGGCGTGCTGAGCGGCAATCCGCATTCACGGTGTCGGTCGATAAAAGAAAGTGCAAGCACGGCACGAATGGAATAAAGATGGTGTGTACGGTTGCAACACAAGTCTTAAGAAGCCTAAGATTTGGCTATAGCAAAGACACGTGCTTCGGCACGAGATGCGGCGTCGAGTATTAAGTCGTTGGCATAGAGTTGCATAAGTCGGGCTTGAGTCGTTTCGAGTTAAGTCGAGAAGGGCCGTAAGGCAAGTTTGGTTAAGTTATGCTAAGTTGCGAGGCACGGCCTCGATGTTGAAGCATGAACCAAGTAGATGACACGAATCATGTTGTTGCGTCCCAGAGTATGGGCCATAAGGCAAGCACGAGTCGGTACGTCGATATTCCAAGCACGAGAATGGTTTAGAGGCAAGGATAAGGAAGTTATCGGTGCGATAGCATGATAATGGTCTAGAGACACAAATAGGCCAAGAGTCTCTGTCCTAAAATCGATCCTAAGGAAAGAATAGAAAGACAATAAAAAAGGATTACGTTGTACAAAGTAAATGAACGTGTCGGTTTTGTATGGGTGGGCGAGGAGCTCACTCCACCAGTATAGTTGAGTACTGACACCCACACAGTTTTCATGTGCAGGCACAGGTAGAAGCTCGTTGGCGCGGAGCTCACTTGGATGCGTCGAGGCACGGAGTTTCTTGGCGTTTCGAGGCATGCGGCCGCATAGAGTCTGGACTTATATGGGACATAATGTATGGACATCGCCTATCTGAAGCATCCGCTGGCTCGTCAAATTGTACTGAGATGAGAGAGAGCAGAGTGACTTGTATTGCGAGAAAAGTGAGCTTGAGTGATTGTAATCATGGCCTCGTGCCACAATTGTAATCTTTGTTTCAATATCAATAAAGAGCATTTTGAATGACTTGTGTTTTGCTTCAAGTTTTCGTTGTTGTTTATTCGATATTTCTGCTTGGGACTTCTGTGCGACGACCCCGTCGCTTAGCCTGTAATCGGCCATTATGGAACCCGCCTTGCACGAGCGCAACCTAGGCTCGTGCGACATCACGCCTTAGCGAGGACGATCGGTCCTACGGGACCGGAGCGTGACACCGCATACCATCACCAGACAGATTGTTAGACAAAAAGGGTGAACTAAATATTAGATGAAATGTTGCATCTGCGTGTGATAGATCTGAAGACTAGTTGGGACGCATACCTGCCATTAGCGAAATTTGCATATAACAATAGTTATCAGTCGAGCATTCAGATGGCACCATACGAGGCACTCTACGGTAGGAAGTGTTGATCACCAAATATGCTGGGATGAAGTCGGGGAAGGACAGGTACTCAGACCGGAACTGATAGAGAAGGCCATCGAAAAGGTTTGCATAATTCGAGACAGATTTCGTATTGCGCAGAGTCGACATAAGGGTTATACAACCCATCGGCGACCACTAGAATTTCTTGTCGGGGACCATTATTCTTGAAAGTAACACCAATGTTGGGCGTAATGTGGTTTGGAGTCGAAGGCAAATTGAGTCCAAAGTTTATAGTCCTTTTGAAATCCTCGAGAGAGTAGCAGTTGTAGCTTATCGGATTGCACTACCCCTGCCTTGGGTAAAGTGCACGGCGTCTTCCACGTTTCTCAACTTTGGAAGTATGTGCATGATCCAAGCCACGTGGTTAGCTTCAATCAGTTGGAGCTGCGTGCAATCTTGTCATACTCGGAGGAGCCTGTATAAATTTTGGGCCATAAAGAAAAGGTCATAAGAAATCGGTCGATGTTCTTGGTTCGCGTACTATGGCGTAACCATTCAGCTAAGAAATCGACGTAGAAAATGGAGACATAGATAAAGGAGAAGTACTCTTCGTTGTTTGTCCAATCAAAGGTCAGACCTGTGTATTGGTAATATTACGTAGTACCCTACTGCCGCCAGATGACGCACTATGTAATGGGCTCGTGGATAGTCTGACTCAGTCGGGAGCTTAGTATATGGAAAACCATTTGCGACATCAAACAAATCGATTTGGACGAATGATATGAAAATTGTTCCAACTAATGGGTCGGCTTCTGTTGGAATATGTCCAAGATGAGCTGACTGCGTCTCGACGAGTGAGCTCTATATAAGAGTCCCTTCAACCCTTCTTTTACGATGATGGACAAAAGATTTAAGAAGAATTCTAATACGATGTTGGTGCCATTGCAGAATCTCGTGTAACTGATGCTTGATCATTGTGAAGCGATCTCCTACTCTAGGCTCTAGTTAGTGGGTGGTTCAGACCCTTCTTTTCTACTCATTCCCGTAAATGAAATTCTTGTTGCCTCAGACACGTTTAAATCGACGCTTGCCCAGTTAAACGTATGTTGTGCCACTAAGATATAGAATATAGAATAATTGTAGCTATGTAAGAGTAGTTATGCTCTAAACTTAAAATGACGAGCTTCACACTCGAAGCGAGTTGTTAAGGTTCAAAAACCACGAAACTACTTAAAACCCTAAAGTTATAAGTTCCGCACTCGAAACGAGAAGTTAAGGTTCAATAAACCGATAAACTATTAGTAGAAAATAGAATAATGAAACGCCAGTTGTGGCATGGTGCCTCGGGATGTTTGGTGCCTACAGGTAGCCAAATCAGAACATACAGCTTCGATGAAAATAAACTGTTGCATGAGTACATAGATAATAGTGCTTAATTCTATTTCGTATCATGCATATGTTTCAAGTGATAAATTGTTCACGTATTCGCATGATCATGGACAACTTATGTACAAGGTTTAACTTTTTCTCGAAATGGTATCTGTAGCACCGAAACTAAATCGACCTAGGGAAAAATTATAAATCGTGCTTCAGCACGAGAAATTTGCGGGACCTCCAGTTGGGTTTACAACTCGGACTGATAGGGTGCGTCGTAAATGTTAAGTAATAGTCCTCCATGGTGTCGATAACACTAATGACCGCATATAAAACAGATAGCATGCTCACCTATTGTCTTATACAGGTGGTAAGTATTATCTCTGTTTTTATGCAAGGACGGACACGACCATGGTAAGAAATGATATAAATGTTATGTTTTACTGTTTCAAGTATGTCATCGATATGAACTGTAATTCATCTAGTTCTGAAATAGCAAGACAACTTTGAATGCATGCTTTCCTTAATAAGGGGTATCAGTTTAGACGAGTGGGTTCGTCCTGCTCACTAGTGCTTTCCCAAGTCTCTATTAATCCCCAACTCCATAGGTGGCAAGAACGTTTGAGGATGCACGATACTAGGCTAAAGCTAAAGTTCGGGAAGGCATTTTAAAGTTCTTCCGATTTTGAAGTATTTTTAAGCTGATTCATCTCGAATGCTTTTAATGTATAAAAGGGTATAAATGTATGGAACGACAAGTATTATTTTATGACAGTTTGTCAAATGTTTTGCTATTTCAATAAATGTAGCCGCAATGGTATATCCAATGTAAATACAACCTTGCACTTCGTTGTAAGCTATTAATGAAAAGCTATTTTCTTCCTATATTGTCTCTGCGATTTGAGAATTTCAACTTGTTCAAAAGAATTATCAAATGCACGTTTTGTCTTTTCCAAATGCATTCTAGACTTGTATGACATCACGCCCTGGCGAGGACGATCGATTCGACATAAATCGATGCGAGAACGAACAATTCGTCGAATCGGGACATGACATGCATGCCCATAGTATACCACTTTCATGCACAAACAGAACTTCTATTTGGTGTCATAAATAAATAAAACTATAGTTATGATTATGCAAGTCTGAACAAAATTTTCATTAGGAGTACAAAATAAATAAAAATATATTATCAAGATACCTATACCCCTTTAGATACACATTCATGAGATTGTTCTCCAAACCTATGTTGTCACAGGCGACGCCTAGGTGTGCAGGTAAAAACCTACCGCCTCGACCTGTATAATTTTTCCATGGTTGTGGCGATGGTCATCTAGGTGCGCCTAGACGGTTGCCTAGGGTGTCTTAGCGGTCGCCTAGGGTCATATATCTATATGCGCAGTAGTGATGTATCAAAGCAGTGTTCTAAAAATCGGCCTAGGCGCCCGCCTAGGCGCTAGGCGCCCGTCCACCGCACCGAAAACCCCCTAGGCGGTGGGCTAGGCGGCTAGGCGGGCCCTAGGCACCCCTAGGCGGCGGATTTTTTGAATTTTTTGATTTTTTTTTATTTTTTTTATTTTGTTTATTCTTAGTTGTATTTTGGATATTTGTTTGGGTTTTAAGATAGTATTTGGATTTTAGAACATTGAAATTTCAAATTTCAAATTTCAAAATTCAAAATTTCAAAAATTTTAAAAAAAAAAATATTCTAGGCGGCCGCCTAGGCGGGCTAGGCGCTAGGCGGACCTCCGCCGCACCGAGTCCGCCTAGCGCTTTTTAGAACATTGTATCAAAGTTCCAATGCGTCGCCTAGGTGGCACCTAGGCGAGAGGCCTGTTGCCTCGCCTCACCTGGCATAGCATCCAGAACAACATAGCTCCAAACAGCCAAGAATAGGTTGAAGAACATGTTTGAGGACACTCATGCCCGAAACCATTTTAATCTGACACATATAGGACATGGCATTTCACTTAAATGGTACATTTAAACTTGATAAATAAATTGTTACGGACAGGCTTCCAACATTATCACCTGAAGCTTTTTGGAAATGCATATTTGGGAGAGACTAGTTTACATAAGTTAAAGACTTCAATGACACTTCTCAGGAGTTTGACGGGAACAATTTCCAAAATAGAATTACTTATGGTTCTTAAACAACTTTATTGAAGAAGGTTCTGAATATAGATGAAGCAACTGAAACCTCAACAAACCCAAAGCAACTGAAACTTCTGCTAGAATTAAATAAACATTGCTAGAATAGTGAAAACTAAAAACCAAAACTGATGGGCATAATTGAGAAGAGTACAGAGTTAGATGATAATTAAATGGCTGACCTAATTTTTCAAGACTTCCTGAATACACTGAGAGACGATCAGGTCTAGGTGGGAGCTTCTGATTATTTTGCACACTACTCAACTTCACACAGTTACTTAAATTGGCCTTCCATGAAGGAATTTTATCATCCGTATCTTCACAAATAGTCAAGAGATTCTGCTCCTTATTTTGCAGACGACATGTGTCATTTTCCTGTTTCAACCAGATAGCAGTTTGCACCTGCTGAGCAATGAGTTTCCAGCACATTGCTGTAGTAATGTTTATCAACTTCTCCCAAATGATTGGATAATTCTTCTCTTTTTTATAAGCAGGTGGAGCAGAATACACAAAGTACCCGTTAGGCCGCAAAACGCGATCGACTTCTTTAAGCAATATGCCATCTGAAGAAAGATCATGTGAGCAAAGACTGAAAGATATTTTCTTTTCTGAAATTAGCTAACTGGATCAAGAAATGCATAAGGATGTTAACCAGAAACATCAAATTCATGAAGAGTGGGAGATGAGATGTAGCTTTTCATTTCTCAAAACAACATTATATGCGACAAAAGATAAATCTAAGAATGATACTAAAAGAGATGTTCTCTTTTCCCACAAACGAATTGGCTCAAGAAACAACCCATGTCGACTCAAACAAACTGACCTCATTAAGGAATGAAATAATATCATTTTATTTCCAAAAGCAATATTATATATAGCTCAAATATTTTAGAAGGTTTGTAGTTACATATGTTACTGGGCAAGATTTTACATTTGAATTATGGAATCGTCCAGTAGACAGAATTGAAAACACTCGACACTTATCATCCTTCAGGCAGTCAAAAAATCCTACATAATAGCTCATACTCCCAAGCTATACTACATATTTACCATTTAACCTGTAATCACGCACTTTCGCACAAAGTTGCTCAAATTCTCAAGCTATACACCACATTACCAACAATCATTAAACCTTCCATCTCTTCTCCACCTATATATTCTCCAATCCTTCCAAGAAAGAACAACATAATACTACCATAACCATTCTCTACACTTGTCATCGTTGAAGTGGTCGCAAATCAATGTTCTATTATCGCCGGCACTACTTTTGTATTTTAGCTACTTTATTGATCTGAACTTGTGCTTATGTGCTTTAGCTTCGTACATGTAGTATGTCCTTTAAATATAAGAAGTTGCTCATCCATGTCTTGCATAGAATATTATGTCTATTTATAGATGTGCAACTCTTCTTAGCTAATTAGGAGTGATAATACTATTGCACTTCCGGTCGACTCCACACACGTATCTATAACCAATTTCAATGCATGTTGCTGGTTGTAGCATAATGGGACTCCAAATATGTTTCTCAGCTGGATTACAATTGAAGTCCCAAGTTGGAAAATATCCTAATGAGTGAACAATTTTCAAATTGGATACGGTCTGTTACTACTTCTAGCAACAATAGGAATTATCCTATACAAAACATCGAAAATAGCCAATAGGATCTCATCAATCTGTTTTTAAGTTCTATTTGCCATTTGTAGGCCTACTTTGAGCACAAGCCACCCAAAACCTAAACAGAATTAGTGGTGGTTAAGCCCATTTATATGTAGGTATATCTATTTTACATGCATCCGGAACATCAAAGATAAGTAGTGTATTACTTCCATTTCTTAGTACAAGTACATTAGAAATATATCAGAAGTAGTGGTGGTTAAGCCCATTTATAAGTACGTATATCAATTTTACATGCATCAGGAACATCAAAGATAAGTAGTGTATTATTTCCATTT
>JANAVB010030971.1:0-37939 GCA_029216955.1 Iris pallida
TGAGCTAGGGATAGGAACCCACAAAGTTATGTCTAGGTAATCTAAATACTTATACCAACATATAGTCAGTGTTATCCAACTATAATTTCTTAATGGTCCTGAGAAAAGTAGATGCTAGACTACAAGGTATACTACCCAAACTTATAAGAATTGAACTAGTACCTCTAACTGTCTTTTAGGGAAGCAAGTTATCCTACCAAATTGTAGCAACAACATAGAATTTCTGAGAGAAGCAATAATAATCCTAACATGAGAAAAAAAAAGAAGTCTTTGGTCTATTCAAAAGGATAAGACGTAATGACTGCTTTCCATTATGCTTAAGAAAACAAATTTTGGATCGATAGTACTAGAATTATGCAGCACGATAAATAGTAAATCAGGAAAAGAAAATAAAATAATTAGATAATAAAAAAAAAATCCTTACAGCATTTAGCTCGACAACCGTGGCATGAGCTAAAGGTGAAGGAAAAAATTTTATTACAGAAAAGAAAATATCAACCCAATATTGTCTACAGGGGTAAAGTAACAAACAACTAAATAGATATTCCATATTAATACTAATAATATAATACTAAAATATAGGAGAAGATATACTGGTTGACGGATTTGGGGTATGGTCAAGAAAAATTTATAGACATCTATAGCCCTAAACAATTAGGGAATCATGTTACTAGTTTAGGGTCGAGAACAAGGATGATAAAATTTTAAGAAGAAGACATAGTCACATGGGTCGATGACTTAACTATAACTGCATATAATCACTATCATGGCTATGAAAAATATGGCAACTAAGGTGTGACACTTCTATCTCATTAGAGTAACATCCTTTATGTTTATTTCCTCATCAAGATAAAAAAAAATCAAATTCCTGTAAATAAAATTTTTCATAAATTCCTTCAGTATAAAATCTTTAAATCAAAACAATCATCCACCAATTTCCTTAATCTCTTAAGATCGTCGCATATAATATAATTATAACTTTAAAATACCCAACCAATTTATCATCACACCAACCCCTTTTATTTTCCCCCTTTTTTTTCTCAACTTTAATTCAGTTTACCTAATATAAAAGATTGTAACTCTCTTATGAAAATACTTAAATCAATCACCGAGTAAATATACCATAATACTAAATTCTTTTCTTTTTTTCCAAAAGAAACTTCAATAAAAATTTATCAATCTAAAAAAAAAAGATTTAAATCTCAAATTTTTTTTCAATCAAAATTTGTTCCATCAAACAAAATTCAATCACAAAAAAACAAATACCTCAAATTTCTAAATCGATCCTCGAAATAAACTTTATTATAGTACAAACATCCTTTTCTTTTCTCCTCAAATTTTTAGATTAAAATTACCCAACTCCAAATTTTAAATCACTTTATGAAATGCATCAAATTTCTAAATTCTTCTTAAATACACCCTTTTTTTTCATCAAGGTCAAATATTCAATCTTTAAAGAAATATAAATCTCATAGGCAACTCTTAAACTATTTCTATTTAAATCTATCCTCAAATTTAAAAAAAAATTTGTTCTTCTATTTTGGAAACCCATAAATCATCAACCAATTTAAATCTCATGTAGCAATGTGAATATTAAATTTTAATCATCAAGTTGATTTATATCCTCTCTAACCAATCATAGAATTTTTTTTTTAAAAAAAACTCAAATCAAAACTTTAAATCATCCTCTCAAATCGATCATCGAGTTTATTTTATTAATCAACTTCTAACAGTCTTTCCCATATGAGTATAAGTGATCTTTCTCACTATCATTCGAAATTGATATATCATACTACTCAACTTTGAATTTAACTAATCATTCATGCAAAAATTATATCTTTCAAAAATATGGTGTTCATCAACCTGCAATATTTAGTACTTTCCCAGAATTTAATTATAGATCAACCGCATAATTAGCTGCCCAAAGTAACCATCTAGCCATATAGTTAACTCAAGAGTGTATATAGTATAGCATCTTCCAAACCTCTATCAATCATGACAGCAAGGGGTACGGTAGATTAGATCGAGAAGGATATAATTGCAAGGAAGTCAAAGAGTCAGAGATATAATCAAAGAAGAGATCAAGTATTTCGAGGAGTTTGAAATGAGTCGAAATCAAACGAGATCAAAGGATAAAAAATAATCAATTGTGGATGAGACACAATAGCCTAATCCTATACGCAGGCTGCTTGGTACGGTAAAGTAACCAAACAATATTTTTCTGACCTGCATGGGCCACACACTAAAACATGTCACGCCCCGGTTCCAAGATATGTGGGACCAGGAACACGTTGGCGTGCCAGCTGTACGATCAAGTACAGAAAAACCCAATTTAATGGACTATACTCGATCATAGTACGCTGAAGTAACAACTAAATAACAATACAGGCAGGTAAATACTAATCTCATCCACAGGAAAAATCACAGAATAAAGCTGGAAGGAATGAAAATAACTCTGAATCAAACTACAAGTCATGACTAGAGAAAATAATCCACCAATAAATGTATGAATGAACTAGTAAAAGAGTACAACTGAACCAGAAAAGAAATAGATAGCCACTAGCAGAAATCACTAAGAACTCGAAAACTCACGAGGCTCAACATTGAAGTCCTCGTCAGCAAAAGTCTCCAATCTCCGTTAGTCGTCGGTACTGTGCTCGTCCCAATCTGGAAAAGGTGCCAGGTCCTCAGGGACGTACAAGTACACAAGAAATCGACATGCATGATAGTACAGGGCAGTATATAAATAACTAGAACAAAAAATGTAACATAACATCTCCCCAACCAAACAAGGACAGGATATATCATGCAACATACGACAGGTAAACTAACCATCTATGTGTAAAATGCACTCGAGACATCTCTAGTGGCACATGAGAGGGGGAGAGAGAAGAAGAAGAAACGGCCACCAAGCGTTCTACGGTTTGAGAAACGAGGGGCTACGAGCATCCAGCGTCCATTGGAAACAGAAATTCTCATACACCACTAGTAGACTCTCCCCACCCAATGTATATCCGTACCGTATACGCGGTACAAATAATATGCAAGACGTCATAGTATATATAAGTAGACCTGTACCAACCACTAGACCAGACGCGAACTCACGTGCCAATGATCAGTCGACACACAAATCCATGCTCTCAACTCACTCATATAGTGATCGTGTATGATACGGTATCCAGCTAGAAGGTACCACATACCTTCACAATACACGGGATAAGTCCACTATACTAGACGCGTGCACACAACTGAGAAGTAACTAGGTAACATAAACTAACTGCAAAAATATACAATCAAGCAAGGTGTACTTGCCTGTGTCCAGCAACTGAGTATCTGGGTCCAAAGTAGAGTCCGAGTCCCGAAGCAAATAATCCTAAACAAAATTTATCTCTAATTAATTACTAATTAAACAATTTAAACAATTCATTTAATTGCTAAGTAATCTATAATTTAAATTAATCTAGTACTACTAGCTAACTAGTATCAAATTTTATGAATAATAATATACAATAATAAGTAGGTAACCATACTTATTATCATACCATTTATATTCTGAAATTTATTTACAACTAAATATTTAATAATTAATTAACTAATTAATGAATCAATTAACCAACCATTTTAATACACACATGAATACACAATTCCTAATAATACTAACTTAAATAAAAAATCCTTAAAAATCATTTTAGTCTATTTTAATAATAAACTAAATAATATCAGAATAATAAATATATATTATATATATATTTTACAGAAAATAAATTATTACCATTAAACTATTTATTAAATAACTAGTTGAATAATAACAATAAGTACTTAATAATTCTAAATAAATCCAAATAAATCACCACCAACCTTAAATTTAATCATTAAAACTAAATTCACAGTAGTAACACAAAATTAATAATTATTTAAATCAATAAATAATTATTACACAATTGATTACATAAACCTAAACATGATTCTCAAAATTACTTTTAAGTCTTAAAAAATTCGTAATATATCTAAAATACATAAAATAAATTCTAAATACCATATTTACACATTTATAACAGAATCATATCACTTCACAAAATTTACAATATTTATATAATTAATCAATTAATTATATAATATATTCAACTTATGTAATAAATCTAGAAATTACTCAACTAAATCCAAATAATTATAAATAATAATAAATAAATATTGGAATTATTTTTTACAGAATAACATGCTATTACAAATTTTCTATTCAATAAGTATTATTTAATTACTAACCAAATAAATAAGATAAATTGAAAACAATATTTAATATTCAATTTGATTAATACAAAACTTCCAAGATAAATCTAAAATATAATATTTTAAACACCAATCAAATTCTGGAAAAATTTCCATAACTTACTTTATAATTAAATCTATATTTTCCATATAAGTTATATTATTTAATTATTTATTAATTAAATAATAAGCATCAAAACGGAATTAATTAAACAGTGTAAATTGCTGTTTTTCATATAAAATAATTATAAATTAAATTATAAAATTCTGGAAAAATTATTTTAAAATACTATATTAATTATACAAACTTTTTCATGTACAAACGTTTTCTCTAATTCGTAATCAAAATGTTACATAAAAATTAAAACAGAAAACAGATTTAATTAATTACTAACATTGAAACTTCATAATTAAATATAAATAAATATCAATAATTAATATTAAATCACACAAAAATTAGGGTAGAACCCCTACATATTTACCAATGATTTCCTACATTTAGATCTAATTAATCATCAATCTATTCATCACAACAATCCTTACAATAATCTGAATATTCAGAATTTAATTATTAAAACTTGGTTTAAAGCATGCAAAGAGGATTTAATCCACGTGACAGCGCCACGGGGGGGTCGGGGTTACCTTGCCACGCCGCAGGAGGGTGGCTCGCCGACGAGGGGGGTTGCGCGACGAGGGGGCCGCCGGATCGGGGCCGGTCGGTTGCAGCGCGCGGGGGGGGGGGGGCGCCGACTGCTACACGCGGGGCGGGAAACGCCGCATCTCGTCGTCGACGACGGGGCTCCGGGTGAGGGGGAAGGAGATAGACGAGAGAGAGAGAGAGGGATAGGGTGGCGGTGATGAAGGGGGCTGGTGGTTTGTGTGGAGGCAAGTTTAGGGTTAGGGTTGAGAGTAGATGCATATATATATATATATGCATGAAGGAGATCCAAATGAATAGGACCATACTGGGTTGGGCCTAAGTTAGGGTTACACTTAAGGAATGGGTTTGGTTGCTAGGAATTTTAACACCACATCTATATAAGTATAGATATATATATAATCTAAAAATAAAACCAATTGAATAATAACACTATATATATTTAATTATTGATATAAATATAATAATAATCTATTTGAAACTTGGTTAGAGTTTATAAATAATAATTAATGTAACAGCATTTATTTAACAAATAACAAATTTAGTAATCTTGCATCTATATATATATATATATATATATATATATATATATTATATATATATATATATACAATATAAACCCTGATTAGAAATAATTAATTAATTAATTAATTAAAAAAATTAACAAGCTATTCTTCAAATAAAAAAATAATTTTAAAAATTCCCTGAAAATTCAGGGGGTTTACAAGTTGCCTTTGGCCCTTTTCAATGCTTTGGTTATAAATAGCCTTGAACCCCTTCATTCAAGGTTGATGCTTTTTAGCCTAAAAATTTCTAAACCACCAAAGCCTATCCACAAACAACTCTACAAAGCTTTCATTGCCATCCACAAATTGTGTTAGAGTTATTGAGTTGAAAAGTGAGATCTTTATCTTATTGTATAAGGAGATCAAAACCTATTGTGAAAGGTTGAAGTTGGAGAGTCTTCGTATCCAAACTCTCGGTTGAAGTTGGGGAGTCTTCGTATCCAAACTCTCGGTTGAATTCGGAGAGGCCTTCAGATTAAATCTCTCGTGTAAGAAGTTGGCGAGTTCTTCGGATACAAACTCGTGTGTAACTATTTACTCAAATAGTGGATTAAAGCGGAGAGAGTTCCGGGACTGGACTGCCTCTTGGGAGGATACCAGGATACATCGGGTGTCGGTATTGTTTTGCTTCTTCTCTTGCACTTATATTTTAAATTGCCCATTAGCTTGTGCTAAGTGCTTGATTAGTTAGCTTGACCCTATTCACCCCCCTCTAGGGTTCCTACAATTGGTATCAGAGCAAGGACTCTATTGTTAGGCTTAACATCCTTAGAGTAGATCCTTGTTATTTTTCTATGGCATCGTATTCCTCCTACTCCTCCTCCGATAAAGAGGGTTTTACTTCTAGTAGCATAGGCAATCATGTTTCTTCTAAATGCAAGAAATGCTCTAAGTGGAAAGCCATGGCTAAACAATCCTTAGAGATTCTTGACAACCTTCATTCTACAAATGAAGAACTTTCTGAAACGATTATTCATTTAGAAGAAGCAAATGAGTTTTTGAGAAACGAAAACAATAATTTATTATCTAGACTTGATTCTCAAAACTCATCATGTGTTTCTTTAAAGAGTTTGAATGAGGCTTATTCTTGAAAATCAATCTCTTTCCTCATCTATAGAAGATCTTAAAAGTCAAACGCATATGTTAACTTCTTTGCACGATTCTTCTATTATTCTTTAAAGAAACAAAATGATGATTTATGTCTAGAATTGCTTTATTTGAAAAAGAGAATTGTGCTTTAAATGCTAAATTTGATTCTCTTACTTGTTTGCATAATGATTTGCTATTAGAACATGATATTCTTAAAACCAAATCTTCTCATGCTCACTCTAGAGATATTCATCATTCTAGTATGTCACATGTTCATAACCTTGCTCATTCTGATACATGTGCACACACTAGCATTAGGTGCTTTTATTGCTCTCGCATTGGATACATGAGCTTTACATACCCTATTCGTAGGACACTTACTACCAATGCTAGAGTAAGTGCTATATGGGTCCCTAAAACTAATAAATGTGGATCCAAGTTTATTTGGATACCTAAGTCTTCATCTAATGTTGTATGTGAAGCTTCTTGTATCGGGACATAGCACCGAGGAGCGTGTTGGTGGTTGCAAAGCTCAAAGGTCATCTTCCAAGCAATTGCACCAACACAAGCATGGCCACTAGAGCCACTTTGGTAACTGCTAAACGATTCTCTTTAAATTGTTTATATTTGTAGAATCTAGCATGTTTCTCTTGATGTCTTGCTACTAGCTCACATTGATATTCTTTAGTTGCCTTTTATATATATCAATATGAGATATCATACTAGCATGCTTAGTTATATTTCTTATTAATTCTTTTATCTAGCATGACTAGTTACTTAACTTAAATGATTAGTTCACACTATGTAGTTTATCATTCTTTTTCTATTAGTGTGACATTTTATATTTGCATGCTCGTTATTCTTAATTCTTATTCATAAAGCATGCATATCACTCTAGTCCATAGGAGCTTTGTTTTGATTTGAGTTAATGTGATTTTAACTCTCCGTCTTTAAAGTTTTTGAAATAGTTACTTCTTGCCGGTTTGTATTTAATATGTCATATTTTTTTAATCGGTATTTGTGAATATATGTGTCTAGCACAAGCTTCTTATCTCTTGACAAGTATACACTTATACTTCCTTTTTAACCTTGTGCTCACATAATATATTCATTATTGATTCTCATGTTTATTATTGATTAAACATCTTATGAATCAATTATGTCTTTGCCTAATAAAGCTTATTTATACATGGTTTGAATTTGTGATAGTTTTTCAAATATTCATTAAGGATACATGACTATATTCATTAAATTTTCATTTACATGTAGATCATGTATTTCTTATGTTGATATATATATATATATATATATATATATATATATATATATATATATATATATATATAAATATCTTTATGTGGGGATATGAGTTAAGCTAAAGTTCTATATTGACTTGAAGAGTATTTAAATATACTTGTTACCTTCAAACTTGTGCTTATCTCATACTTTATCTATTGATTCCTTTGACCAAATTTGTTCTTCTTGAATCAATTAGCTTCTTCCTTAAAGTCTTCTTTTGATGATATCTTCTTGACTTTTGGTTGGCATTATGGATACATGTATTTAATTGATTTGATCTTTTCATGTATGCCTATTCGTGATATATATAGTTTCATATATATAAACGATTCCTAACTTTTGATATTTATTTGTTTTATACCTTTAAGTTAGGATGTTGAGAGAAAATGTTTATTAATGTATTGCACTTGACTATTTATGGAAGTTCTTTTAAGAATCACATGGTTTTGTGCTTTGTCTTGTTTTTATATTTACCTCCGTTTTCAGTACACATTTTCAAATCTTTATCATCTATATATTTCTATAGTGCACTATGAAAGCTTTTCGAAAAATATGTTTATTGCTATCTTTAGCTCTCTTTAGCTTTCTTGATCTTAATGATCATTCTATGCTCATTCCTTGGGTTTATCCTTCTTTTTGAATTATTGTTGCCCAATGGTTTTTGTAGCACATGAGAATACATGTAATTGATACATCATATTTCTTATGACTTTAGCTACTATGGTTTGAGCTTTTGTGTTGAGATTTTTCCATTTCCAGAGAATACACTTATTTCATAATGGCTTTAATATTTTGCATTCTCTATATCGATCTATCATTTTATTGTCTTGGATTAATCTCAATACTTGGCAAAGAGATTTATTTTATTTATTTTATTTTTATGCTTTCATGAATATCTCTTTTGGCCTATACTTGATAAGAGTCGAATTCTTTTATTTGTCATCTTATGCTCTTATCCTTGCTTAGTAAGAGTCTATTAATCATTTTTATCATTCAAAATATATTTCCTTAATTGTGAACTCTATGCTTAAGCAAGTATCTTTAGTGTTTGTGACTTAAGATTTAATGAACACTTTTATCTTGTTGATGACTCAACTCATTAATCTTAAATTAGTTATGTAGCTGGCTCATTTATGATATATTGTTGAACTACATAATCTATGTTCACCCTCACTCTTCTAGCTATTGGTTTTTGTTTCAATCTATATATGATATGCTAGTTTCCAAAAACAAGTTGTGTGAATTGTATTGATGTGATTTGTTTTCTATTTTAGATACATATGTCTTATTGTCTAAAACTAGTTTGACAAATATTTGATTTGATCTTGTTTCTCAAAAGAGCTTTGTGATTCCTTTCCTTAAGTCTCCTTCCTTATTGGTCATTAGCATGTATCTCTTAAATTTCTCTCACTTTTGAGTCATGACTTCATCATATTATCATTTACATCTCTTTTTGATTATATTTGCAATCATTTAAATGAGAATGACTCTCTTCCATATTTTTCATTGTTTTGTGAGATTTTTTTGGATTTGTGAGTTTCTCTTGACGAGATCCATTGGATCATATTTATTCATTTGATTTTCTTTATATGATTTGTTGGATCTTGTTTTAATTTGTTTACTTTTATTGATAAAAGATCCTAATGGTTGAGTAGTCCTATATTATCTTATTATGTGATTATCAAACTAATTTATTACTCTACTTTGACTACTCATGGATTGCCACATATGGGCCTTTGCTATTTGAGCTTTATGGTTTATTATTTACCATTAGCAAGGTTTGGATTTTTACCCGTTGATGGGTACATATATGGTGAAACATACCTAGTCCATGTAAAGTAATAAATTGGTTGATTCTTTCTAATTAGATAATCATGGACATGTTGTTTGAGTTTATTTTTATTTTATTTTTTGAGCTATATTCTGTCTATCATCATGATTGTTCTTAATTGACTTTATTCTTTTTCATGATGACATTTTCTCAAAGGATAACACACATTGATCTATCATTTTTAAATATGAGATCATTCTATATAGATTAATGTATACCATCTTTTGATTATACGTGCCTAATTAGAATATTCTTTTGTTCCTTCATCTTTAGTGGCTATTAATTGTATATCTCTTCTTGACTAAAGATAATATTTTCCGTCTTTTGACGATATTGTAGCCTTATATGCATCGAGCAAGGGGGAGAAATCCATAGTTGATTACCCCTAGATCTTGTAGTTATCTATTTTATGCTATAAGTGCTTTGGAACTAGATACGCATATTTTGAGGGGGAGCAAATTAATTGGTCCTATTTATTTATACCCTTTAATATGTTGTATACCTAGTTCATCATGGACCATATTTTTCCAATTTCATATACTATTATTGTGGTCATGATATTTTTATTTCTGAAGGATTTATGAGAGTGTATGAAGTATCTTTATTATGTATCTCTCTCTTTTATATGGATTAAATAAGTCATCTTGCTAATATTAACTTTCTTATCTTATCTTGATGACTATTGTGATTTTATTTATTTGGCTTTCCTTATTTGCTTAAATTATTTGGCTTTTTCTTAATGAGGACTTACCCAAAATTCATGTATATCAACATTGGTAATACTTTGAGGGGGAGCATTCAAGTCGACTGAATTTTTCATTCTCAAGTATTTTTCTCCTTTACCTTCATGTTTATCTAAAAGGATATTCATATAGCATGTTAAGGTAATTGAGTTCAAATGCATGAACCTGGGTAAGCATATATATTTTGCAAATAATGAGATTATTCTATATCAATTACTTTGAAATTATCTAATCCTCATGGACTTTTGATTGAAATCCTTGATTGATATCTTTTATTTCAATTGGTATTTTGTTTCCTTCCAAAACTAGAGTTTTAATTCATATCATATTATGTTTTGGAGTTTCTTTCTTGGATTTCAAGTTGGTATACTATTAATTGAGTGTTTTCAATTTTATTTGTTTTACCAACTATATTGTGTTTTGACATGCTTCTTTTAAAATTTGATGTTCTACATTGGTAATGTAGCTTTATACACTTGTCATTACACTCTTCTCCTATTATTTTTCATTAGTATATCTTGATCATGATTGTCTATGACTTCCCCATGCTCTGATTTTCTATGTTTGAGATTGATTTCATTTTTTATCTCTTAGTACGGGGGAGCCTATTTTTGATCATGTCAAAGGAGGAGAAGTAAGTTTAAGTATGTGCTTCAATGTTTGTAATAGGGGTAGAAGTATTTTAAGTATCATGCTATTAGTGGTATATCCATATATCTGCTTATACATTAGTGATACATGCATCTATTATGTCCATACTAAACTTAATCGATTTGCCACAATCAAAAAGGGGAAGATTGTTGGCCCAATGATTGTATCATATTTTTGAATATGGTTAATCTGTTAAGTTTAGCATTTTATTATCACTAATCTTAATACTATCGCTATAGCATGTCTACTTATACTTATACCTTTGGTAATATGTGCCTATTGGTTTACATCTTAGTGATATGAGCTTATCTATCTTAAAATCGGGTTGCCAAAATCAAAACTATGTTTTTGATTGTGGTCATTCAATTAAGTTTAATCATTATGATATCACTAACATTTATGCTATCACCTTAGCACTTATACTTAAACTTAGCATTGTCCTAATGTGCATTAAACTTATCATACTTTCTACTATATATATTGTTTTGTTCGTCTAACATGTACATGCAGAAAAGCAATAAGCAAGATCAATGTGGACATATGCAATGAAGAAATCATGGTGGGCCAAAGATGACGGATCCCACAAGATTTCTCTGAACCACCCGACGACATTTCTTGAGCCACGCACCCGCCAAGGAAAAAAGCTAGCAACTATCAAAGGAAGAAGCCAAGCCATGCCATCATCATTTCAAGACTCTGAAGAAGCCTGCACCTGCTACAGTATATCTGGAGTCTGTAATGAGTCTTAGGAATAACTGTAAACACAAGAAATGGATGGCAAAATCGAAAGCTAGGGTAGAAATAAGGCTAGGATCATTTTCTGCTGAAAAACGGCATACCGACGGTATACCGGTGTATACCGACGGTATACCGGTGTATACCGACGGTATACCGGTTTTGTTCACAGAAAGTTTCTGTCTACAAAAACCGGCATACCGACGGCATACCGGTCCATACCGACGGTATACCGATTCAGTAATGTTCAAATTCCAACGGTCGAATTCTGAGCAATAAATGATCCCAACGGCTATATTTCTAGCCGTTGCATACCAGACCGGTATACCGCCGGTATGTCGGATCATACCGACGGTATGCCGGTTCGTGACTAAAAAGTTGCCTTTGGCCCTTTTCAATGCTTTGGTTATAAATAGCCTTGAACCCCTTCATTCAAGGTTGATGCTTTTTAGCCTAAAAATTTCTAAACCACCAAAGCCTATCCACAAACAACTCTACAAAGCTTTCATTTGCCATCCACAAATTGTGTTAGAGTTATTGAGTTGAAAAGTGAGATCTTCATCTTATTGTATAAGGAGATCAAAACCTATTGTGAAAGGTTGAAGTTGGAGAGTCTTCGTATCCAAACTCTCGGTTGAAGTTGGGGAGTCTTCGTATCCAAACTCTCGGTTGAAGTCGGAGAGGCCTTCGGATTAAAGCTCTCGTGTAAGAAGTTGGCGAGTACTTCGGATCCAACTCGTGTGTAACTATTTACTCAAATAGTGGATTAAAGCCGGAGAGAGTTCCGGGACTGGACTGCCTCTTGGGAGGATACCAGGATACATCGGGTGTCGGTATTGTTTTTGCTTCTTCTCTTGCACTTATATTTTTAAATTGCCCATTAGCTTGTGCTAAGTGCTTGATTAGTTAGCTTGACCCTATTCACCCCCCCTCTAGGGTTCCTATATATATATATATATATATATATTTTTTTTTTAAATATATATATATATATACAAAAAAAAATTTTAAAAAATATATATATATATACAAACAATTATATATACAAACAATTACATATATATATATATATATATATATATATATATATATATATATATATTATATATATATATATATATATATATATATGTATGTATATATATATATATAAAGAGGAAGCCCATATATATACATAAATAGTAGATAATTAGGGTATAAACCCAACGACCACTCCCCGCAAGTCCAGACTATCGTATACGAGTTAGAAACTCAGAATCACTGGTCAAAAATCGAGAAATCAAATATTCACCTATTCAATTCAAATCTAAATTGTCAAAAAAATTCAAAATTCATATAACGACCCAAAACGCACAATACACAACTAGAACCCGCAAAACTTGACAAGTACGAAGGTCAATACGTGTGTGACGTGCTCGGGTACTCACGAGGTCGAACCCGTGTCCGATACGGCTATCAAACGAAATCACAAACTTACCAAACTTCATCCACATGTCTAGGGGACCTACATGGTTACATCTATGAAGAAAAAATAGAATTAACAAGTGTTTAGAGAGATTTACCTATTGAGTGTCAAAACTCAATGAAACAAGCCTCCCAAACACGTCGATTGCTGATTCCCTCCGGTCAAACGCCTCCGATCCCTCGCTAGCAAGTCTCCAGCAGGTTCCTCTCCTCCCAACGGTCGCAACGCATTTTGTTTCGAAGGATTGGGTGAGAAACGAGAGAATGGGACTTTTGGAGGAGAAGGAAAAACGTAGGGTTTTGAATTTGTGACGACTACTCGTTTCTCACAAATGAAAGGGGGGCTGCTATGTTTGGCCGGGCAAGGGGGTATTAGGGTTAGGTTTAGGGTTTGGTCATGGGCCAACACTCCTCAAGTTGCTTTAAAGGCCTATTGACAAAAAGGCTTAAAGGCTTTATATAAAAATGACTTAAAAATGAATTAAATGATTCTTAAAATAGACAATAATTCTAAATTAAAATATAAAAAGACAATAATAAATCTAGTTACATTATTAGGCTTCTAATCAAGGTTGACTAGGGTTATACCACCTTCTACTACTAAAATACCAATCAAGCCACACACCAATCAATTTAATTAATAATAATAAAATAAGAAAAATTAAATTAGCACATAATGACTAGAATACCCTTAATTAGAAAAATGAGTGTGACAAATCTGCCCTCCTTAAAATAATTTCGTCCTCGAAATTAAAGTGGTCGTACTCCTTCTAGGTCAAACCCCCAACAATCATAGTCTTAAGAAAACTTATCTAAATCATGCAGTTGGAAAGATGTCATACAGGATTATGGCAGGTAATATCAGTCTGAGGTCTCATCATCTAGCCATTATAGTCATACTAGATCAAAAGTAGTCATAAGGTATCAAAACATACAAATAATATGGTAGGGTACAGTAATCATCAAGACATGATAAGGTATAGGTCAAGAACTCTCCTCTACTAGGTCTGGTAGCTGGAACTCTCTCCTGGAGATAGGCCTCGAGTAGGGGCAGGTACAGTAGGACAATGTAGCATCCTGTGTCCAGCTGACCCACATAATAGGCACAATCCTAGTCTCTTCCTACAGTCCTTCCATACATGCTCAGGCTTCTTACAAACGGCACATGTAGGCACTCGTTTAACTGGCCTCTGCTGGACAGGAATCTGAACTAGATAGGCTGGTCTAGGCTGGAAGTCGGGGTACACCTGAGGCTCTGGGTATATACTACTCCTCGCTCTCTTGGGGCTAGGATCTTCCCTCGAATGCATGTAATCCGACAACAGTTGGATACTGACTCTGTTCTCTCATAAGCTCAGCCTGAAGTCTCTGTACCTCTCACACATCCTGAAAAAGTCTGTAAATCTGAGCTCCATCAGGAATGGCATGGGGTACCACTCCAGGAGGCAAAAGGAGGCCCTCAGTCTCCTGCTGAACTGCAGCCCTCTCCTGAAGGATAAAAGAAGGAGAAAAACTCTCCGGTGAGACTGCTAACACCTCCTGGGCAATGGAAAGGGGAAAATACAATCTCGGTCTCATCCGGAACTGCAGCTGTGCAGTGGGGACAGACTCTGGTCATGGGTGCCATACTGGAAAAGATAAGGAAAATAATAAATCATCGGGCTGTAAGGCAGTCTATCATCCTATATAAAAACTGGTAATTATAAAAAAAATAACTAGAAATTAACTATAAAGCGTTACTATTCTAAAGATGATTAAAATCGAAAGTTTAAAGCACGACTGTCAATAGCATTGAAATCCAATCATGATATATATAAAAGAAAATTTAGTCTCGACACGATCTAAGTTGATCAATCTCTGGGTAAATCAAGATTTGGACAAGATGGGGAACAAGGTCATCGAAGTCTGAGCACGAGCATCCAAGAATGGAGATCTAGGTCACAATTAAATTTAATTCAATTGAGTACGACCCAGCATATTAATATGATAAGAAAAGATGACCAAAGTCGATTGATCGTGATTAAGGGAGTTAGGATTCAATGATATTGAAAACTTTTAAAGGATAATTCAAAGATATGGAATAAGTCAATTTCTTCCTTTTTATAGGGAAAACAAAAGACAATGTTTCATAGGGAAGTCAAGTTAATCATCTCTCTCTAATACCATCAAGCTTATCTAATCATCATTTGTCAATCATATCTTTATCTCATAAGTCCAAATATGAAAATCAACCTTTATATGACTACAACCAAGAATTTATACCATTTTGTTATGAAGATTGGACCTTGTCATGATCATCATAGGCTCAATTCCTAAATTCTAAAACATTACTCATGAAGCATACCCTTCTATTTATTAGCACTCAATACTAACCACTTAATCATCTTTAAATCCAAATTCTTCCACCTTGTCTTAAATTAGATCCGAAACCTCTAAATCAAGTTTTATGAAATCCTTAAACTTGTTTAAATTACTCTCCTCGTGTTATTCAATCTAAAACTACTAGACCTTACAAAACTTATTCTCCATTATAAAATCAATCTTCATATTTCCTTCAACGTACACCCTCAAATATTATTCTCCTTAAATTTAAAATTTTCTCAAAAATCTCTATGTTTTCTATAACTCAAAAATCTTTGTGTTCTTTCTGTTCTTAACCATTTTCTTGCAATATCTTATTCAATTTCGTATTGCCATCGAATACAGTTAAAATCTTTTCTTCATTACTAAATCCCTAGATTTAACATCATAGCCTAAAAGTGAAACGTCTCAAGAATCAATAACCAAAATTTATCCAAGTCCTCAAAACTAAGTTGACATCGAATATCCTCATCAGTTTTTTTAAACATCTACGAATTATTCATACCCAAAATAATTTTTTAAGTGTGATTGTTCTTAAATTGATAATATAAATATCTTGATTTTATTCTCACTTTTTATCACATCTCTATCTCAAAATTCTATATCAAAAACCAACATTTAGATTCCTACCAAGATTACCATATGTTAACAAATTACGTCCTTTCCGAGCTAGATGATTTACGTTACTTCTTCGACCTTTCCAAGGTAAAAAGGTATAGAGATTCCAAGGTTTCAAAGTATATATGACAGAATTAGATACGAGATAGGTGATTGATGTAATTGGAACAGAGTTAACTAAGATGAAAAAAATGGTAATACAAGAAATAATGGCAAGAAAGAAATAATGATAAAATCTGTTCTTGCTCATCTGTTCAAAAGGAATGAACCAATTTTAAGATATAATCTGATAACCATACACGTCTTCCTGAAATTATGTTGCTAGAATTTTGCCACGCCAGTAAGCATAGCTGTAATAAACAATAGAGTCCGTAACTAAGGTATACACCCTATAATCATGTTATTTAGAATTCTTACCACGCCAACCGGTGTGGCTGCAAGAAAATCTAGATTCCATAACTAGGATAAGTATATCTAAATCAGGCTCTACGTCCTTGTCATGCTAGCTAATATAACTGTGATAAATTCTAACTCCACAAATAAAGTAGACATTTACCTTTCTCACTGTCCTTATCAAGTATGTTATCAGGTTATACCCTAAATTCCAAAAATAAAATAAAGATATATATATATATATATATATATATATATATATATATATATATTATATATATATATACAAACTCAAAGTTGACAACTAATTATCAAGATTCAAAATTCAACAATGAATCCATAAAAATCAAATTCAATAACAAGGAACAATTGGTGAATCAAATGAGTAATGGGTGAATCAAATCAGGGAAAAAGATTTCAAATCGAAGTTAAAATAAGATTCTCAAGGGTTGTCCCAGGAATCTCTCAAGGAATTCTAACAGTGATTGAGTATCCTCTCATTCTAACACTTTACTTCCTATACTCTATAGCAGGCTCGTAGTAGTACAACTAAGTCGTTGTACTACCACGATATGGCACTAATACGAATCTAGACCTGCATGGGCTACCACTAAAAATATGTCACGACCCGTACCCAGTGTAAAGGCACGAGAAGTGGGTACGTCCAGCCTACGCCGCAGTGTCGGCAGTAGAACGATATCCTAGGCCACAATATCTAACATAATTTGGAATATGCTCCGAAAGGAGAACAACATATAAGGTACAACTCAATCACAATATCTAAGATGGAATAGATGATAAGATAATCTCAACAAAGAGTCATAAATATGAATAATAAGTCTCGGTGTAAACCACACCATAAACAATATCTCAATATAATCTCAAATGTCTCATAAAGCTAGATAATAAGATAAGTCTAGACTAAGCTAATAGCAAGTTCTCAGCGACTACTGGATCCTCCTGAGGGTCCAGGTCACCTATGTCAACTAGGCCTGCTCCATAGTAAGTATCGCAGCAATCCTCATCATCTGTAATATTTTCAACAGGTCCAGTCAGGACATGAACGGATACATATCTCTCACACAGTTCATAACATGAAAGAAAAATATGAACAAGCTATAGAATAATATACATGAAACACTGTAAAGAAATAGTAGAGAGACTGTAAAAAGAAGAACATGATATAGTAGAAATAGATATACATGATATAGATAAGAAAACTGAACTAACTACGTGATTTAGAGCACATGTTTGGTTATGTAAACAGGCTTAGGTTATACATGACTTAAATCTAATTTAAAGTTGTACATGATAATAGTGTAGATCACATAACCAAATAAATACTCCCCATGTTCCCAATCAGTACACAAGGATATGTCTAAGTTATGTTATTGCACATGAAAGGTAGTGTCTCACATGGAGGATCAGTCCATATGAAACAACGGGTTTATACATGAAAAGCTCACATAATCATGAGTGTACATGAATGTCATATGAGTATACATGAATAAATACGAATACAAAGAGTAGACGATGCACATGATAAAGTACATGAGCACAATATATCTGATGTATCCGAGGGGATAACATTACATGAAAAGATCCATAAAGTACTAATCCGTGATAACATCGTGACAGCATCAAATAAACTAGTCTATAACATGTGAATATGTCCAAACAAGTATGAAACGGTCAGAGAATATACTCGCCTGATAATCCAAGCTGTTGATGAGAAAGTGTAACTGAAGTGAGTGATGTAATCCTATTTAAAATAACCATAAGTCACAACATGGTCTAAAATATCATAAGAAAGGTCTACAATACAATTCTACATGATTCTAGGTCCTTCTAGGTCAAAGTCAACTCTGGTCAAACCAGGTCAACTCTGGTCAAACCTAGTCAACTATAAGTCAACTAGTCCGTTTACTAATTTTTAGGTCAAGCACAAGTTTTCAAGTCATTCTATGTTCGTTTGAGTCGATTTGGATCAAGTTTGATCCAAAGTTGACTTTTGTCAACTTGGTCAAATTGTCGATCGACTCGGCCATTCTAGGCTCATTGGGTCAATCATAACTGACTCAATACTCCCTATGTTCCATTCACAAGCAAACAATTATATATATATATATATATATATATATATATATATATATATATATATATATATATATATATATATATATATATTATATATAATATATATATTATATATATAATATATTATATATATATATATATATATATTACTTGAATGAATATACATATTTTATATATATATAAAGGAAGCCCATATATATACATAAATAGTAGATAATTAGGGTATAAACCCAACGACCACTCCCCACAAGTCCAGAATATCGTATACGAGTTATAAACTCAGAAATCATTGGTTAAAATTGAGAAATCAAATATTCACCTATTCAATTCAAATATAAAATTGTCAAAAAACCCAAAATTCACATAACGACACAAAATGCACAATACACAACTAGAACCCGCGAAACTTGGCAAATACGAAGGTCTATACGTGTTTGACGTGCTTGGGTACTCAAGGGATCGAACCCGTGTCCGATACAGCTATCAAACGAAATCACAAACCTACCAAACTTTATGTACAGGTCTGGGGTACCTATATGGATGTATCTACGAAAAAATAGAATTAACAAGTGTTTAGAGAGATTTACCTATTGAGTGTCAAAACTCAATGAAACAAGCCTCCCAAACACGTCGATTGCTGATTCCCTCCAGTCAAATGCCTCCGACCCCTCGCTAGCAAGTCTCCAGCAGGTTTCTCTCCTCCCAAAAGTCGCAACGCACTTCGTTTGGAAGGATTTGGGTGAGAAACGAGAGAATGGGACTTTTGGAGGAGAAGAAAAAAGTAGGATTTTGAATTTGTGACGGCTACTCGTTTCTCACAAATGAAAAGGGGGGTTGTGTTTGTCCGGCCAAGGGGGTATTAGGGTTAGGTTTAGGGTTTCGTCATGGTCCAACACTCCTCAAGTTGCTTTAAAGGCCCGTTGACAAAAAGGCTTAAAGGCTTTATATAAAAATGACTTAAAAAATGAATTAAATGATTCTTAAAATAGACAATAATTCTTAATTAAAATATAAAAAGTCCATAATAAATCTAATTACATTATTAGGCTTCTATTCAAGGTTGACTAGGGTTATACCACCTTCTACTACCAAAACACCAATTAAGCCACAACCAATCAATTTAATTAATAAAAAATAAGAAAAATCAAATTAGCACATAATGACTAGAATACCCTTAATTAGAAAAATTAGTGTGATACTGGGGTTGTAACCCTTCGCCTGAACAGAACCTGGTCTCTAACCATTTATCACCAAGAGTAAGCAAACATGTCCTGAGATAGCCATGTACTAGATCTAGACAAGACTAGACAGGATTGGACTCCATCCAACATTCACAGCCAAGCAAAGAGTACGGCTTGATACTTTAACTAACTAGGGTTATCACAAGCCTAGTTACTAGTAAGATGCAATGAGATATTTCGACAGTCACAAGCCCTGCAGCTATCCAGGTTATCCAGGCGAGGTTCATGTAAGAGTTATCAAGAATTATTAGGTGGCTTGGAGTGCAACACATGACAGTGTGCTTATTACTTGTTTCAAGAAGTGCCCCATATGATAGTGGATGGAAATGTGCCCTACTCGTCGGCAGGCTACAAGTCCATCGGGTGTGGCCGGGATAACGAGATCGCCTGTAACTGGAAACATCTCTCTATATGAAGTACTTTGATCAATCTAATTATTAACCTAGTCAGATTCAATATGAATCCCTGACCGTGGTAACCAGGAATGCAAGTCCTAGACATGATACGAGACGAGACTGGTAGCTTATACGAGCACATTCATGAACGATCACCCACGGTGTCAAGTCAATGGTTACTTAGCAAGTCAAGAAAGCCGTCGCAACGATATATCAAGATTATCATCTTAGGTTACTTATCAAGATTGCTTATCTTGTCAAGAATGCGTCACGACGGATCACTATCAAGAATTATCATGCCATGTTGCTTGTCAAGAGTGCACCACGACGGGTCACTATCAAGTGTTATCATGTAAAATCACATTGTCATGTCATAATCCTATAAGTGCACCACGGCGGGCCACTATCAAGGAGTTATTAGAGAGTGTACGTGCCATGCCAAATCGTGTTTAAAGCTCAGAGTATATGTGCAACATAGAAAATAACATTATGGGGCTAGCCAAGTAAAGAGTACAAGCAAAGTCATAACTTACACTAAGGACCATGGAGGCAAACATGGATAATTGTAAGAGAAGGCAGAAGGGGTCAATGGGGTGATATCTAGAGCATGCGCCCAAAGCTATGCGCCCAAGGCTATGCGTCCACTGCTATGCGCCTAGGGCATGTCGTATCATGGAGAGTCAAGGGTCTTGGGAAGGCATACGCCAAAAGCTATGCGCCTATGACTATGCGCCCACATGCATGCGCCTACATGCATGCGCCCACAGGGTGGAGTCAGGGGGTACTTGGAAGAAATTAAGAGACTAACTTCCAAGGCAAGGTAGGCACATAAGGAAAGCTATACGCCCAAGCAAAGGAGACACGGTGCACTTGGCCGCATATCCAGAGCTATGCTCCTAAGCTGGGGAGTCCTTGGGCGCATATATAGGGCTATGCGCCCAAACAGAGAGCATAGGAGACTTGGGCGCATATAGATGGCTATGCGCCCAAGGAAGAAATGTTGTGGGCGCATAACAAGCTATGCGCCCAATACTGTTCTTCTTCCCCAAATCCAAGAACAAGTGTTCATGAACCCATGAACTTCCCAAGTCCACAAATCACTCAAAAGAAATCGAAATCTGGGTTTTCAAAGGTCTATTTTGAGTAAAATCGAGTTCTCTACAACGTGGAACAATCAAAACTTGAAAATAAAGAAGTTTGATAGATAAAAACCCAAGAAAACCAAGATTTAAGAAAACTTAGATCTACAAGAATTAATCCTCCAAAACCAAAAATGCTATGTACTAAATAGTCTTTGAACCTTGTAGGGAAGACAATGGCACAAAAAATAGAGTTCCTCCATGAAGCAAGTTGTACTTGCCTAAGGGTTTGGGAGAGAATTAATGGAGGAGAGAAATAAATAAAAGAGTAATGAGGAGAGAGAGAGATGGGAGTTGGGCTTTAAAAAGAGAGAGGGTTTATCATGATGAACCACTTACCCAAACAAAATCAAAATAAACCAAGCTAAACCATGCCACGCTATGCTAGACAAGCCAAGATTTGGGTCGGGAATCCGTACATGTATACTGAAAATATGTATAACAGAAAACGGGAGTGACAAACGGCATCACGCCCAGTGGCTAGTTTTCGATCCTCCGGGATCGGGACGTGATATAATGGTATCAGAGCACGGCTTTACGTCCTTGGATTCTTATTCAATTTATTTTAAATCAATGTTGCTACTAAGATGATTCTAAGCTGCTTCCGCGATGATTCAAAGACCGCTTTTGCGATTATTCAAAGTTGCTTCCGCGGTGAATCAAAGTTGCTTCCGCAAATACTCAAAGTTGCTTTCGCGATAAAATCAAAATCACTTCTACGATGACTTATAGTGCTTCCGCAATTATTCTGTGTTACTTCCAAACTATTCTAAGTTGTTCCCTTGACTAAAAGTTTGTTGATCCTTCTAGCCGCTCACTGGGTGTTCCATATAATAAGTCTAAATATGTGGGCTGTGATATGTGTGCTTTGTTGAATTTCTAAAAGATACCAAAACTAATAACAATGATGTGATGCGATAATAAGTTGGTATGTGTGCTTGATGTCTTGAGTGTGGATTCATAGAAGTCGATTGTCATGTGGCAATCGACAGTGGGTGATGGCATGGTATGTTGGAACATGAATTATTCATGACTTCAGTGAATGTGAATCGGCAGAATTTTGAGCTAGCTGAATGTCTAGTTTAGCTTAGATTAGCTGACCGTAGAGACTTGACTGAATGCTAAGTTGACTGTTGGAAATCCGTAGGATGTCCCTATTGATGTTGTGTGGGTATAGTCGGAACATGTGAGATATGTTGGGAAGTAAACTTTGGAATGGAATAAAGATTGGAAAAAAATTCGATGTTACAATGTTGGATGGGATGACGGATCATGTTGGTTTCGAGAACTTGGTTGCCTTTATTCAAAAATGTTAGAAATTGTTGGAACTGGTTGGATTTGAATGGTTGGTTGGTTGAATCATATTGAGATGCATAAAATGATAACAGCTGCCGTGAGATAATCAGAATAATGCCTTGGTGGAAAATCAAATTGGAATGCTGTGACGAGATAGTACATTACTTGAAATCAATCGAGAGATTGTGGAGAAATGTTAAATAGTGCAAGTTGATCATTGAGAAGTTTCATAAAAGTCGGTCAAAGTTTTGGGGATGAGTTTGATTTAAGTTTCGAGGATGAAATTTTTTCTGAGTGGTATATATTGTAGTGTCCCGACCCGCAAGATGCCTTATAATAGATGGTTGGTTCGATGAAGCCTTGTTGGACTTAGGAATATGCGAAGGATCGCTTGGAAGGCTATGCGATCGTAGCAGGAATCGCCTTATAAATGTGAGTAGTGTTGAAACCTTCGAAGATCCTTTAGCTTCACGCTTAAAATAAGGATGAGTATACTATGTTTCTTGTTGAGTTTCTCAATAATACCTTGCATGGAATTCAAAAATATAATAAAAGATAAATAATCACCTGACGTAAACTGTTGTTGCTAGATGAATTGTATGCTTGTACGATGTTGCGATGAAATACATAACAGGTGAAGCAAAGTCCTAAATACTTGGGCGGTGAGTATATCGAGCCTTAGCTCAATGAATAGATGGTAACACAGATGTTAAGACCCAAGAACGGGGCAGTGAGTATGCTTGAATTACGTCCGAATGAATGTATGCTAAAACAGATGCTAAGTCCCAATGGATTGGGCGGTGAGTACATTGAGTTGGGCCAACACCGCTCGCCAGTACATTGATGATGTACTGACCCACGTTGTGGGCAATATTACAGGTGCTTACGTATGGAAGAAATAATTGGATCAGTGCTTGGCATCGATGATTCGGATGGGTGTGCATAAGCTCTTCTTTCAAGACGATATCTTCTGTTATACGAAACATAATGTATGGAACAATGTAACTCAGTTGTACCAGTGAGATTATAGCCAAATTGGCAAGTTCATTGTAAAAAAATTGACATATTCAGTTGTAGCCTAAAGGGCAAGTGTATACATTCAGTTGGCTATTCAAGAGTCTTGTAATCAGTTGTAAATTATGTATTCTGCTGCAAGTCTTGTAATCCATTACAATTATCAATAAAGAGATATATTTCTTCATATCTTGTGTGACTTTAATTTATCTGCTTGGTCTTTCTGCGCTGTCGATATTTTCTGAGAAATACCAGGAACTGTAATGGTAATGCCTTGTACAATTACAATCTAGACTTGTACGGCATCACGTCCAGTGGCTAGTTTTCGATCCTCCGGGATCGGGGCGTGACACTTGCGAGTGTCATCTCTAATAACTCTCTCAATGCAACTCTTCAGCTTAGATCTCTGCAAAAGAATGGCTTTGAAGCTCACTGAGAAGTTAGAGTTAGAAATTATAGTAGCCATAAACTATCATCACAGATGTATCTACTTCTCATCCACTTAGCCAGTACAAATTGCCCTCGATGAGGGTCCATGCTAGCTTGAGAACTCCCAACTCTCGGAGTGAAGATAGCGAGCACAGCCCAATGCCTCCTTTATCCTTCAATTTGCACATGTCTCTCCATGCAATAGTTTGGATCCCGCCCCTCCACACAAACTTAACACACAAGCTCTCTATCTTTTGAATCGTCTTCTTTAGTAAAAGAATCATCTGAAGCCAATACGCTACCATGGAGTTAATGACAACCCTAACTAGTTCCACCAGCCCTCCGAAGGATAGTAGCTGTGCTTGCCAACCCTCAAGTCTGGCCTCGATCATCTGGATGAGGTTGGAGCAATCCATGTTCTTGGCATACGTAATGGAGAGCGGAACTCCCAAGTATCTAACCGACAGCTCACCCGTATCAACTTGCACAGTATTGGCCCAACGAACTTTACCCGCATACATGCGGTTGAAGAAAACTACACTTTTATCTCTATTGAGTCGAAGCCTAGCCACGCCTTCAAACTCATCCAGGATGAGGAGAATGCATTAAATCCCCTTGTCCGTCGGTTTGATGAAGACAAGTAGATCATATGCATACATTGGATGTGAAATGGTAGGCAATACGAACCTGAAGATCGGAGTAATCAACTTAGAAGCCTCGACAATGTCTATGAGGCACGTGAAATGCTCTATGACAATGGTGAACAAATAAGCCGACAGCGGATCTCCTTGCCTGACATCCCGAGAACTAGAGATGAACCCATGCGGACGACCTTTGATCAATATAAAAAAGGTAGGAGTGGCAATGCATTCATTTATCCTTTTGACCCACCACTCGTCAAAACCCATCGTCTTAAGCATGTGAATAACGAATTCCCGATTAACTGTATCATATGCTTTCCTCAGATCGACAAGCTTTGTCACTGCCAACCCTATTGAACTCTCTCACAAGTTCATTCGTGAGGAGGCAATTTCCAGAGATGCTCCTATCTTTGATGAACGCGGATTGATTAAGAGAAATAAGACCAAGCATCAATCCCTCCATACGCCTATACATGATAAGGGCTATAACTTTATAAGTGAAGTAGCAGCACAAGATAGGTCTGAAGTCATTCAAGGAAGCGGCACAGACCTTCTTAGGGATCAAAGTGATGAATGTATGATTCAATTGTTTAAGGAGTTTACCAGTTCGAAAGAAATCCCTGATGGCCTCAAGCAGCAGGATTTTGACTAAATCCTAATGTAGGATGAAAAACTTGGCCGAGAATCCATCTGGACAAGGGGATTTGCTCGAACTAGAGGATAGAACTATATCCCCCACTTCCCGCAATAAGACAGGAGCATGGAGCGTAGCAACCCCTCGTCTGTGATGACCCTCTTACATGTGATTTAAGGGAGAGCGCTCGGATCACCAACTTTGTTATAGAGAGTATAGAAATAGCTAACCACTTCGTACCCAACCTCAATAGGGTTATCACTTCTTCCCTTTTGAATCTATCAAATGTGCAATCTGATTACGACTATGTCTAGATTTAACGATGCCAAGAAAGAACTTCGAGCAACTGTCACCATCCTTGATCCAGTCGCATTTAGCCTTATGCCTGAGATTAATTTCCTCTAGCATCACCAACTTACTGACTAGCTCTCTCAACTCCTTCTCCGTGAGCTGGTCCTCCATAGACGGGGAGTTCTGGTTGGCTAACTGGATGAGCTCCAATTCCCTAGAGTTTACTGCCAAGGATGACTTCGGCCTGCTGTTGAGCCACTGCTTGAGCTTCCCCTTATCGCCTTGAGCTTAGACGCAAGCCTATATTAGCTAAAACCAGTGACGCTCACGCTCCAACCACTAGTAATAGCCTCCACATACCCATCCTCGAGATGCCAGGAGTTGAAATATTTAAGGGAAACAAGATTAATTCCTTGCTCTCATGTAAACGAACCAGTAACGGAGAGTGGTCGCTAGGACCAACAGGAAGACCCGTAACCGCCACATCAGGGAAAGTGTTAAACCAACAGGGTTGCCAAGTGCCCTATCAAGCTGACACTCGATCCTCTTGTCTGTAGTCTGGTTGTTCCAAATCCATATGGTGCTAACGCGATGCAAATCAGCTAGTCCTGCCTTCAAACACAACTTTGGAAGTCTTCGAGAATGGGGTCAGGAACTATCCTCCCACCTTTCTTCTCCTGTCTGTGAAGAATGGCGTTGAAATCTTCCACGAACAGCAGAGGGTGCGAAGAGCCCATACCAAGACTAACCTTCACTAAGTCATTCCATAATGAGAGTCTCTTCTTCCTATCATTAAAGTCGTACACCGTGCCAACCAGGAATCTCATACCTCCATCATTGGAGAACTCGAATTGTTGGGATTCAAATTTAGTACAAGCCCTCCAAATATTGTTATTCCAAAGAATCCAAATCCTGGCCATGTCGTTGAGCTCCAAATTATGCGTAGAATCCAATTCGAAGGAGTCCTGCGATTCAACAAGGAGAAGGATTTGATTTTGGATTCTAGAACCACCACGATCGAACAAGTATGCTTCCTGATAAGGTCCTTGATACCTCTCCACCTACCAATCGAGTTAGCACCCCTCACGTTCTAGGAGAGGATCGACATTAATGACTTGTCGAAGGTTCCTTTTGCAATCTCGCACTCACCCGAGAACGAGCGGGTGAGGTATCTAATCTAGACGAACCATCCTCCTTCATATTTGTAGGGGATTGTGAAGCTTTCTGCACCACCGCCGCCTACTGGAGGTTGACTCGTGTGAGTCTAGCATCCTCTGGCACACCCCCTTGTAGGAGCCCTCTGTGGGCTCCCTTATTTTTGAAGATATTGGGAATGTTCCTCTTCCTGAGCTTCGACTCCTGATTGCTACTAGGAGAATCCTGGAGTGAGGGCACACTCTCGTTGCCTTCTACTTCCTGTGGGGGCTGAGTACTCGTAATAACTGTATGTCCTTATCTCTTCCCTAATATAGAGTTATTGGCTACCTCATCATAAACTACCAACTCCATAGACTTCCCCTTTGTCTCTACATTACTGCATTGCTGAGAAAGGATGTATGTTCCTCCCTGTCGAAGTGCCTCCCCTCTGACTGCTATCTCGTCCCCCTCGTGCTCATCTGTAGCCATGTGAATGACTCTGTTTGCTTTCCTTATCTTCTCATCGACTTCCTTCATGATTTTGTCTCCCTCATTATTTTGAGTTGAATGAATGTCCCCCTCATCTGTATTGCCAACCTCCTTTTCTCTGTGGCCTCCATAACGTGTGTCACGACCCGCACCCTAGGTAGGGGCACAAGTGTGTGACAGCGCCCAGCCTACACCATAAAAATGGCGTAGTACGTTGTAGGTCTGCTAGCTAACAAACAGTATATAACAATCTGTCATTTTCGTACGGAGGAATATAATATAAAATATTGATAATACTCAATCACAATCTAGAAGGAAGAATCATGGCACGAAAACTAGATAGGTATAATCACAAAGTGAAATATCTAGCTCAACAGAGAGAAGAGAGTCACAAAGTAATATGGTTATACAATACCAAAATATAATATCATAAACATAAGTAGCAAGCTGGAGACAAAGTCCAGTCCAAAATAACTCTAACTAAGCAATAGGTAAAGTCTCGTCAGGCGGAGCTAAGCCTGCTGGACCAAGGTCTCCAACTCTAAGCCCACTACGTCATCCGGACCGTAGTAGGTACAGCAATCCTCCTTACCGTCATCCGTAATAGTTTATCAATATATCCAGTCAGGATGGAACGAGCACAATCAACTAACAACAGTTCACAAGATATGACAAAAGCTATAAGACTGTAAATAGAGAGTATATATAAGAAATCATGGAATGTACATGTGAGTATCATGGCATGGTAAGCTGTAAATCTAGAGCTAGAACAAGGCAAGTAGAACTGATCATGGTATGTACAAGAATCAAGAATCATCTATCTAGGTGTGTGAGTACTAGCTTCGATATGTGGCCGGCTTGGGTCTGAACAAGGTCTAATGATCCAGCTAATCATACGTGGAGTATAGGATTGGTATTATACAAGGTCTACAAGAATAAACAAGGCAGATAATAACCACATATCTACACTAGTACTCCCCATCCCCGACTGATAGAGTGGATCCAAGCAAGACACGTTACGACACGGGATTCTACGAGAAGGGAGCAAGTCTTTTCGAAAATTGGTGCCATATACTGCACAAGATCTACAAGGGGGCTTGCATAAGACATACCAAGATAAGAGGAATAACATCTCATGTCGGGATCCATGAATACCAATCCGTGTGACCAATATGTCAAGAACAAGCATATCTACACGAATTACATGAATTATAACAATTATCATAAATTAGAAAAGTTATCAGAGAATGTACTCACCTATGATGTGATGGACAAGTCGACTGGGTCCAAAAACAGTGTCTCGAGGACCTATAGATGGAATACTGTATCAATATAATAGTTTGGAAGTAAAATCAAGTCATACTGAGTCAAACTAGGTCAAGACACGTCAAACTAAGTCAAACTAGGTCAAACAAAGTTAAACTAGATTATACAGGATCAATCTAAGTATACTAGGCCTAACAAAGTCAAACTAGGTCAATGCAAGTCAAACAAAGTTAAACTAGGTCGATTTAAGTCAAAGGTTGACTTACAGTTGACTTTTAGTCAACTGGTCAACTCTGGTCAACCATAGGTCAACCTTGGGTGAACCCTAGGTCAAACTTGACTAATGTTGATTAACAGTTGACTTTGGGTCAACTGGTCGAGTTCGGTCAAGTTCTAGTCAATTTTTAGGCTACGGTTGACTTTCGGTTGACTTTTGGTCAAAATTAGTCAACCGTGGTCAACCAAGGTCAAATCTAGTCTAAGTCCACTATTCCTAACCATTACCAACCATAAAATCTTAATTACAACCATATCTTAAGGTATTAAACCCATATGTTGAGAAATAGGCATTATCCTAACTTGTCCCGTTTACCCTTTCTAAGGTAAACCTCAATTTAGCTTCTAACTTCCACTCTAGACTCCCCTACTTCATTCTAAGCTTTCCTCCACTCTCTAATATGGTACTTAAACCCTCTCCTAGAATCTCGATACCGTATCACGGTATCTTGATATCTAAAAGTCAAAAAGGGTAAAATTGCATTACCTTAGGATAGTGGAGATTCATGAGAGACCACTTTGGTATCTAATGATATCACGCAAACTAAACTCTAACCCTTAACTAAACTAACTAAACTCTAACTAGAATACTAACTCTCACTATCTAACCAATACCAACTCGCTATCTAACTATCTAACATGTCTAGTATTCATTCTAACTTATCTCAATACCTTACCTCTAACTCACATTCTAACTCACCCACAACTCACTCAAACATACCCAAATATGAGGCCATTTAGGGGGGTTATATATGGGTATATATGGGTATATATATAGGAGTATATATGTATATATATAGGGTATATATATGGATATTTATAGGGGGTTAATGGGGGGCTTAGGGTGGGCTGCTACTGCTGCTGTGCTGCTGCTGCTGCCTAATTGCTGCTGCTGCTGCTGATTTTTGTTGGGGGGGGGGGGGGGGGGGGGGGGAGAGAAGCAGCCCCTAATCCCCCCTACTGCTGCGGCTGCTCTCTTTCTCCCTCTCCTTTTTACCCTCTATTCTCCCCTCCTCTATTCTCTTTCTCCCTCTCCTTTTACCCTCTATATATATATCACACTCACACACACACACACACACACACACACACACACACATATATATATATATATATCTATATATATATATATATATATATATATAATATATATATATATATATATATATATATATATATATATACACACACACACAGGGACATATATTTTTTTTTATATGTCCCTGTGTGTGTGTATATATATATATATATATATATATATATATATATATATATATATATATATATATATATATATATATATATATATATACATGTGTGTGTATATATATATATATAGACACACACACACACACACACACACACACACACACACACACACACACATATATATATATATATATACATATATATATATATATATATATATATATATATATATATATATATATATATATATATATATATGGACACAAACACACATATGAATATATATCTATGGACACACACACATCCTAGTTCTCCTAGGAGTCTCCCATAGGCCTCTAACCTTGACACAAAGTGTGAGCCCTTGACCCGAAATCCCCATTATTTTTTATTATTGTTTTTGCTGAATTATTACTTATTGTATAAATGTTATTAAACAATTAAGTATATATGTAACATATACATATATTAGTTTTATTTGTAAATGAAAAGGAGACAAGGGGGGTTTCGTAATTGTCCCTAATTATAAGGGACTGGGACACAAGATTACATATTTAAAACCTAGTTGTTTCTAAACGGCTACTGATAACCTTAAATCGAATTCAAATCTGAAGTTGTTGTTACTTCAAATTTGGATTTCGATCCTCAATCCCTGGGAAGAGATTCGATTCTATCCGTGGGTGCCAGTATATAAGGGGCGAGGTGTTGACGTTGCCATTCCCCTAAACCCTAGCAATCCCAACTTTCACCCCGCCGCAGGACCAACGAAGGAGAAGCCTGAGGAATCACCCCGAGTCCTGTTTTCGTAGCTTCAGGTACTCCCCTGTTCATATATGCCATCCTTTTCTATTGTATGTCATGCGTTTGAGTTAATGCCTAGGAGAGCATTGTATCAACGAATAAAAGGTATTGAATCGACTCAGTATTTGTTATAGAGCCCCTTTCGAACCCACGTACCTACGTTGTATGCCATTGTTCTATTCACCTGGCAGGCCTAGATAGGTATAGGCTAGTACCTACTCAATTAAAACACATATTAGTTAGCTAGGTTGTAGACACCAGCTCATGTAGGATTTGGGTTGTGGTTCCTAAACTAGCAGCAAGGGGTTATGGTTAGTTGCAGGACTAGCCGAGTATGGAACTGTGGTTCCTAGTTACATTGAAGACCATATATTATCTGACCCATGGATGAGTTCAATTAGATTTATCAGAGATCCCTGATACCATAGTAGTAGTCCTTGGCACCCTTAGAAACCAAGTTAGAATCTGGTACCAGTATGGGTACAGTCTGTCCATTAGTATCGAGTTGTAGGTAAAAGTATCTGGGTCAATTCGATTAGGAGGATGGTATCCGGAAGGCAGGGACATGGGTTAGCAGTGTCTATGTGCATCCAGTGATCACACGGATTTTATTTTATATCTACACGAGTGCTCGTTTGGTTTTGTCATTTGTTGTTCTGTCGATTTTCATTTCCTGTCCCTCCTAATCACCTTACTGGTATCCATATCATTTAAGGGACAAGGAGGATGATCTCTGGTGTATTCCAGGATTACTTTTGCTCTGTAAGCGGCAAGTGGCCCTGTTGCAGCTAGTTGGTAGAATCAGACCTGTCCATACTTTGCAAACTGTTTAACTATGGTAAGAGCAAATTACTAAACCAGTTATTGTGCATCCAGAGATTAGTATAGAAATATTTCCTGTAAGGACAGGGTACCCATAGCAGCAAAGGGAAATCCCTGAAGTGAATGGATCTATAGCCCAGACATTACCCTCCCGTCATATTCACAATTGCTTTAGCTCAGTCCAGTTCTTAGGTATACATTTGGCACTCATATATTGATTAGCCTTACATATACATAAGCCCATGAATATATTAGGTAATCCAGGTTTCATCATTTCAGTCCCCTCATCCACCATTGATTCATCCAAACCACATTGGTTAGATATCAATTTGCATCCATATCTGGGTTCCAGTCCCATTAGGAAGAGAGTTCAGGTTTTTTCCCTTATAAATCCCAGGTATATATTTCCATACCACAAGGTGACCCCTGCACCTTAACTGTTCAGTTAACAGTAGAGTACTTTTGTTCCTAATGCATCAGTGAATAGGGGATAGTTGGAGTGGTATATACACATTTTGTAAGTACCTATCTAATGAACTTGTGTTTGTGGTGACCTACACGGATTGTAGATGAGTGTTCTTATGCAACGTTTGATAGGTGCATAGATAGATAAGTCGAATATGGTTACGGCATATACCACTAATCCCTACTTAAACCATGGAATATACAAAAACTTGGTGTGGTATGCTCGAGTATCAGTCATTAGGACATGACCTCATATTAGAGTATCATGTTTGTGTGTATGGAGTTCCTGTACAATAGAACTGCCCACAAGAAAGATGCAACATGTGGTTGCAACGAGAACCCAGTTTTGGCTTATGTGGAACTTGTAAGTTGGGATCGTATGTGAACATATAGGGGGCTATGGGTGTATGCACCTAGTGTACCAGTCTACCTATCTCGTGTCAGTTTAACTAAGATATTAGATACCTATCTTGTATCGGTTGAGTCGACAAGCTAAGTTACATATCTTGCATCAGCCAACAGAGACAGTCAAGTATCGGGTAGAAGAGTAGAGTGGGTCGTGAACTAATTTCTGATACTAAAGTGAGTATAATATACTAAGGAATATGTATAGGAGAGGCCTATATGTGTATGTTAATTATTGGGTTAGAAACTGAACAGGCAATGTGTATAACAGAGAAGACAGGGGACCCATTGATAGCAGGGGTTCATTCCTTACACATATAATGAGATATGAAATCCTTAGATAGGTCATGTAAAACCCCTAAATTTCTACTTTTTTTTATTTTAATATTGGTACGGATTTAAAATTTTGTATTGTACGTCGCGTAGTCGTATTTTACGTCGCGCACGAAATTTTATTCGAATTTGCTCGACGAGTGCGATTATGTGCGAGCGTACATATTTTTGAAAAATACTTTTCTTCTATTTTTATGGTTTCAAAATATTATACATAATAATTATTTAGCTATCGTACCAAATTTTTCAAGTTCATTATTTTATTTATTTTATTTACACAAAGGCTTTCGTTTATACAGTTATTAATTATAAATAATATTTTTAGTGCGTACATGTATTGCATAAATATTTTAATAATATAATTTTTGAAATTATTAATATTAATATTTTATTATTCAAAAAGATTTATTATTTTCAAAATTATTATTATTAATATTATTGGAAAAATATATTTCAAAATTATTATAGAGATTTAAATCTTGATTAGAATCTATGATTTATTTAAATAAGCATCTATATTTGAAAATTAAATTATCTTAATTGTTTTTAAAATAAAGGATAGGATTGGATTAGATTTAATTGGATTTGGATTTAGATTTGGATTTTGATTTGATTGCTTTTAAATTAAATTAGGAAATATCTAAATTGGGTTTTAAATATCCTAGTCCATATCTAATTGAGAATTCCCACATCCTATAAATAGGCAGGTACTCCTACAATTTATTTTTATCATCCACCAAAATTCCACAAACCAATGGTGCGTGCATCGTGTCCGTGCCTCCATCTTTTCCACTATTTTCCTCCATTACAATTACGTTGTCATCATCTTCGTGTCCACACACGGACACGTCCTCATCCAACCCCGACACCATAAATTATAATTCCTAGCTAACCCTAAGGATCTAACCATGCCGCTGCATCTGCCCGTCGACATCTACCGTACCCGACCTCAGTCTCCAGCCTTCGTCACCACCTCGTCGCCCTATCGTCGCCACCAGCAACCACCATCACCCTCCTCCACAAACAAACCCGACATGTCCTAACACCCGCTGCCACCCGTCAACCAAACTGCCAACCCCATACCCGTTGACACCGCCAACCACGGCCATCGGCCGAAACCCCCAAAACAACACCACCGCCAACGCCACCACAGTGGCACGGCCACCCGAACAACCGCTCCACCACCATCACCAACCGAAACAACACCGCCATCACGGCCATCGCCGGAGGCACGCCCAACCCATAGAAAACAAGAAATAAAACCCAAATTAAACCCTAACCTCCACCGCCGGGGTCTCCGCCTCGCCGTCGAACCACCGCAGTCCTGTCTGAGCGCGAGCCGCACCCTCCCAGTCGGTCGCCTCCAGGTCGGTGTATCCCGCCACCAGCGCCAACTCGCCGAGCCCTGACGCGTGCCCTAGACCGCTGGAGCGGTGAGCCCCGACGACCGCCTCCACTGACCCCGCCATCTGATCTCCTCCCCGGGGCCGCCCACAGAGAACCCTCGCGCGCTGCGGCCAGCGTCGCCTTTCCTCTTCCTCCGACTTCCCCCAAACCCTACCGCCGGCTCCAGCTTGGCAGCGCCAAGCGCCACCGTGGTCGGAAACCTCTCGCCTTCCGAGCTCTCCGCCTCGTACGCCCATCACCGATCATCCTCCTTCCCGCTCCGCCGCGTGTGCCCTAACCGCCCTCCTCTCCTGCCAGAAAAAACCCCATCGTCGGCGTCTCCCGACCGACCCAAGCTTCCTCAGCCCCTTGCGCCACCACCGGCGCTAACCGTAGCCGCCCGTGTCCGCCGCTCACCGCCCAAAAACCTCCGCATCCGTCGCGTCTCCCGATCTCCCCGCTCTCTCTCTCTCTCTCTCTCAGCCCGTCTCCGTCGGCGGTGAAGACCCGACCTCCCACTCTCTCGATCCTCTCCTCTCTCCCTCGGTTGTGTTCTCACCTACCACCTCTCCATATTCTCACTTTCTTTTATTTTCATTTTTTTTAATCTATCTTTTACAAAAGGGAACAAATGTGGTTACCAGTTTTAGTATTTTGTTTTTATTAGTTGTTTTTTTTTTTTGCCTTTTATTGATACAGAATAATCAATATGCATCCTAGTATTACACTACGTATATAATTTGTATTATAAATTATTAATATTTTTTAATATAAAGTCATATTTTCTAAAAATTAATTATAACAAATTATAGTTTTGTATGTGAACCTACATATGCTTTCAAAGTAGGACTCGAAGTCTTGAATATATTACTATTTTTATGGGATTTTAATATGGCTTTTTTGACTAAAAATATATATTATCAAGGTATTTTCAATTTAATTAAAATTTTAGTTTGACAAAAATCGAGTTTTCAAGATTTACAATTATTTTTCTAAATTTTTTTTTTGACTAATAAAAAAATATAAAATATAGATTCCTACCTAAAATTAGAAAAACGATTTGCTTGACTTTAAAGTATCTTCCTAGTATTTTTCCTATAAATATTTTGACTCATGAAAACTAGTTTTAAGTATTATAAATACCTTTCAAAATCGCATATTTATTATTTTTCAAATTTCTATCAAATATTCTATTATCCATGACGTAGCCCATCCTTCCTATTCCTTTACCAATTCTATACTACCATATGTCAACCCTAGCCAACTTGACCCCTCTGGACCCAATGGAACTGTCCGTGCCACCATCCGAAATTACCATGTACAGTTGTTGCACCGAAGTCGCAGTTCGTGCCACATTGATCATCGCAGCACACCAGGAGTCCTACCAGGCAAGACACCTTGCCATTAGCTGTTTATTTATTTTAGCTCATATTTCATGCATTATTTATTTTCTTTATGCAAAATAAACTGTGATACATGGCTTAACCTGTTAGAACTTACTGTTCATTATATTTCCTGCTATGTATTATTTTTCTCACATTAAACCTAGATATAAGGGACCACCTTGTGTGTTGCATTCATTGGCCTTGACACATTGTACCACGAAGTTGTGTGTCGCATGTACAATACGGAAGTGCGTGATTGGCTGGCCACCAGTACGTACAAGCCGTGCGATAGGAATAACCGCTAATAGAGGTTGTATGTTAGTTTGACTTAGCAGTTATAGTGGGTTGTGTTGTGGATACAACACAGTAGGCATTGGGCAGGGAGGACAATTCCTTAGCGTATGGGCTTCGATGCACTTTTTCCTTGTGACCCGGACTCTCCGCTGGAGATACGAGGTTGATGACCCATGATTACTGACGGCCACTGACGATTCTGCGGAACGTCATGCTCTTACTGATGGGGCCTCTAGTGCCCCAGGGGGGACTATGCCGATCCTATTCAGCCAGGGCCCATGCGTAGGAAGGATTGTTCTTAACTATATTTTACTTAGAACGGTTAGGCACCTTTATCCGTTAGGTACGAGTACTTTTGGTTTGGGTACTTGTATCTGACCGTGGCTTGGAACAATAACTTGTCGCGAATTAGTTCGTCACATCTTGTCCTTGTTGGTTGTAGGTGTGACTTACTACTTCGATGAGAAGGTATTGAACCTTGTTGGGGTCCGGATACCATATTGGATTCATAGCATGGGAAGATACGTTACCGTGAATTAGTTTACCATCTCCTGTCCTTGTTTGGTTGGGGGATGGTACGCTCATTCAGTAGGTGCGTATTGGAACATGTTATAATTTGCTTTACTTATTTATTTGAGCAATATTTATTCAGTTTATATGGCATGCTATTATGTGTCTTGTTACGTCCCTCTGAGGACCTGGTTATCTCTCCAGGTGTGTGCTATTGTCTTTCGCAGGTGTTCTAGCTCTCGCCGTGTTCATCGCCATTTCTTCGAGGATGATTGCACTTGGATCGTCTTCGCTTCGCTCGCCAAAATCTTTCTTTTGCTTATCATGTATTTCTTTTCATAGTTGGTAGTGGATTTGTCTCCGCCCAACTACATGTACCAAATGACAATTTCATAGTTGATTATATGAGATCTTATATTCATTTATTTTGTGTGGATGAGATTAGTTATGGTTCTACTGCATTTTACAGCTTATATATTTATACGAGGCTTCCATATATTGGAGTATACTTCGTATGAATACAGCTGGCATGACTACGTACCTAGTCCTACGTATTTTGGGACTGGGGCGTTACAGGTCATATGCAAACTGTCCCTGTGACACATCTGGTTTTGGCTATAACAGGGAAGATGGGTTAAAGGAGGCTTAATCTGGCCAATGTGTGACCATAAGGATACCCTAATTGCAGGTGCATACATAGGTGAGATGTGTGCCATAATGAGTCTGTATGTAGCTATTTTGGTGTCCCTGCTACAAGGCAACTAGGAGGGATCGAGATAGTTATCCCTATAGGCAAAGTGTATAGCTATATAAGTAGGGAAACTTATCTATCCAAGTATGAACTAGGTAACCATAGGTCCAGACCTCAGCACAAGAACTAGCCTACATATTTCAATAGTGCAGCAACTCTGGTCATTATTCATGGTATCATATTCATACATGAGTACCCTGACTAGTAGTGTAAGTAACATATAGGAAGATGTCCAAAATATCATAGAAGGGATTACCTCTGTATGAGCCATTGGATGTTTGAAGGTAAAATTGTGTGGGGTAAACCATAGGGTTAGATAATGGACCGAGAAGACTAATTTTAGTAGATTTATAATTGATTCCAATTGTATAGTGACATGTAAATTATAAACAGGCTACTTGGACATCGATACGAAGTGTAACCCGTGCCAGCAGCGCAGGACCACAGGCAAGTATACCTTGCCCACTCTATAGTATTTTCATGCATTTTTCTATATTGCAGTTTTTTTTGTCGTATTTCGTTACATGCTTCTTATGCTCATGTCAGTGATATTTTCCTCATT